>CANUEX010033733.1:0-27845 GCA_948099535.1 Jatropha multifida | reverse complement strand
TACTTCATTTATTAAAAATCTTTTAAATATACCTATTAATCCTACAATTACTCTTTAATTACCCAAATCATCAATAAATTCATTTTATCCAATTTCTCCAATTAATCTCCAATTACCTAATTAATTAATTAATCAAAAATACAGAATTTAACTAATAACCCAATAATTAATAATTCGCCAAAATTCTAACTATATAACTTCTAATTATAATAAAACCAACTGAAATAATAAATCAACCTCCTTTAACTAATTAACTATTATAATTATTCAATTTTACCAATTAACTATCAATATCATCCCTAAAAATAATTAAATCCACCAATTAAAATTCTATAATTACTTTGTAACTAACTAAATTCCCAACCAATATATTTTATTTATTTCCATAATTAATAAATCAATCATACTACCATAATTCTATCAATATACCACAAATTCAACTAAATAAATCAATTTTCACAATTACTTTATTTAACTAATTAATTATCAAAATTATCCCTAAAATAATAAAATCCATCTATATATAAAATCTACAAAATAATTAATCAACCACCAAAATACTATTATATACTATCAAAAATATAAACTCAACCAAATAATTAATCAAATAATAAAATCATTCAACCAAAATTAATAAAATCAATCATAAAGATTATTAAAATAAATTTCGGGGAATTATTTTATACCCTATAAATGTCAAATTCCCAAAAAGTCCTTGAATAGGAGGAGGAGATGGTGGTGGCCGGAAGCAAGTCGGGCTTGCTGCCAAGGTTGCGTGGAGGAGCAGGTGGTGGCTCAAGGCGGCGCGACGTGAAGAACAAGCTGCTGAAGTTGCGCAGAGAGGGAGGCAGAGCAGAGCTGGGTCGCGCGATGGAGGAGGGAGGAGCTGCTGGTTAGCGCGAGGAGGAGCTGGCGGTCCGGTGGCACTGCAGAGAGGGAGACAGAGGCGGAGCGGCGAAGTGCAGCCCTTGCTGCAGTGGCTGAAGTCGCAGAGAGGGAAGCAGGGGCGAAGCTGCTGCTGCTGGAACTGCGACGCGACACGAAGGAGAGAGGAGGAGGCGCTGCTGCTGCTCGTGGAAGGGAGGAGGAGCTGAGGCGGAGCTCGTGGCGCAGCAGAGAGACAGTGAGAAAGAGCGACAGAGACGGACAGTGAGCGGCAAGGGGAGAAGGAAGGGAGAAAGAGAGAGAACAGGAGGAAGAAGGTTGGTGGCACGGTGGCCTGAGGAGCGGCGCAGGGAGAGGGAGGTATGGCTGGCTGGAGGTAGTGAGAGGAGGGAGAGGGCTGCTGGTGGTTGTCGATCAAGGAAGAAGAAGAAGAAGAAAAAAAAAGAAAGAAGAGAAGAAAAAAACAAAAAAACAAAATTTTAAAATTATTAAATAAAAACAAACCGTCCAGGTAAGTTATCGGGGAGAAAAAAATAGTGACATACAGTGTTTTTCAAAAATATTCGATTCGGATCTAATTTAAATTAATTCAATTCAATAAAAAAATATTGGTCCGATTTTTATTTGATTAACGGTTACTCGATAAATTTTTTAGCGAACCAAAATAATTTTCGGCCCCGATAATATTACGTGGAGTAATATTATTGGCTAATAATTTATAATTTAAATTTAAATAGAAATATTTCAAAATAAAAATTTTGGGGTATTACAACCGTACACCTTGTATAATTTTATATATAATCAACATCATATTCTTACCTTCATTATTATTATATTATCATTATTATCCATCTTATTGTGATTATAGCCTCTGATTACATTCATAAATTGCATATGATTTATTGTATTAGTTGAAATATTGAATTAAATGTAATGTGATTGTTATATGGAAGTTGGGACAGTGTGAATCACCTGGGTTGAGAGCACGGGCATAGTGAGAATGTTGTCAGTGGGTTGTAGGTGGTGGGAGTGGCGCCCCTTCTTGTGCACTCCAGATTACGACACGTGTCATGAAAAATATTTTTATAAAGAAAAATTATTTTATGAAAAATATTTTTATTTGATTGTGATTTCGCCCGAACGGGGGTGGGCTCCCTGGGTGCACAAGTTATAGGACCACGGGATTATATGATATAATTGATATTAAAGCATTCTTGGGGAGAGCATGGTCCTATTAAGGTGATTTCACTGACTAACGACCACTTGATGTGCATTATAATTGCTATTACTTGTGGGTGCTATGATTGACATGTGTTTGACTAGACGAGTATTCATAATAAATTTGGAAAACATTCTGCTTAATTGTGTGAGCTATGCATTATTTATTATTATTCACTGAATTTAGTGAAACTCACTCCCTTCTATAAACTTTTTCGGAAAACAAAAATATTGCTGGTTCTTAAGACTCTGTTTCTCTCTTCATAGAGAATTAGTGATTATCCTCAGCTTTAAAAATATTAGTATTAACTATTTGTTAAGTTTAAGATATTCTGCGTACTTTATTCAGTTTCGCAGTTAGGATAATTAATTCATAGTTGATTATGTAAAATAATAGTGTGCTAATAAATAACCAGTGGAGTTTTTTTTGAAATTTAGAAAACTCATGACAAGAATAGTTTGATCATATTATGACTGATTTGTTTGGCATTAGAAAATGCATTTCTAATAAATGAGTAAAGGCCCGAGCTATAATCTATTTATCTATCTATCTATATATAATCCTGAAACAAAAAAAAATTTTACAAATCTAACGCGAAACTCCTATATTTGAGTATTGCCTTTTATCTTTTTTTATAAATTTTCTAAATTTTTAATAATTTTTCAACATTTCTATTTTTATATCTATATATACCTATATCTAAAATTTTAAACTTTGAATAATTAAAACTTTAAAAATTTTGAATTATTAAATTTAAAACTTTAAAACTTTTGAAGTTTTGAATTTAGAATTTTAAAAACTTTTGAATTTTTTTCTTATCAATATACCTATATATATACCTCTTTTAATGATTATTTTTCACAATAGTTTTCTTTTTATCTTTTATCATTTCTTTCAATTATTTTGTTTCAATTTTATAAGTTTTTTTTCATGTATATGTTAATGTTATTTTCAAATTTTAATTAGCAAAAAGATAACAAGCACAACTTCAATCCGTATAGACTACCGCATTTTTTTTCCAACTATAGTAATATTAGTTTAATTCTTTGGTCTTTTTTTTTTTCATAATTTTTTAACTTTATGAAATGATATGTATACAAAAAGAAATGTATGCAGAAAGAAACGGATATAGGGTAAAGATAAGAGCATAAAAAGACTGATATTAATTAAATCTCATTATTTTGATAAATTATTTTTTATCTTAATATAATTAGTTTTATGATGTTAAGTATGCATGTTATGAATTTTTTTCAATTTATTTGTGTAATTTTTATACTTATAATGAAATGTCAGTTTTATTTATTATTATTATTATTATTATTATTTTGCTCTTTCTTTTATTTATTTTATTTATTTTGCTTCTAAGTAGGAGGTTAAATAGAAATTTAAATATTAAATTTAATAAATAAATTTAAAATAATAAAGGAAGATAATAAGATAACATCTGATAAATTAAAAAAATAAATACATTTAATAAATTAAAAGGGTGAGAGACTTATATTTTTATCATTTAAATTTTAATTTTATTATCTAAATATTAGAAAATTATATATAATGATCATTTTTTTCAAATTAATATTCATTTACGATAATTATTTATATCTATATGCAATTTTAAAACTTTTTATTAGATCATTTAAGATATATTTTTAAATTTAAAAATTAATATTTATTTAAAATAATTATCTATATTCATATTTGACTTTTTTTCTTAAACTTTAGATTCGATTATTTAATTTTTTTCCATCTATTTACAATAGTTTTATATTTTTATATCTATATATTTTCATTATTATGTTTATACTTAATTGCAAAAATTTTATTTATATATAAAGTGGTTACTCTATTTTTTATATAAATATTTATTTTATATGTAAAAATTTTTTTTTAATATAATGTACGATAATAAAATAATAAAACAATCTGCGTTAGCGCGATTTTTATATAAATATTTATTTTATATGTAAAAAATTTTTTTTAATATAATGTATGACAATAAAATAATAAAACAATCCGCGTTAGCGCTGACTTTTATCTAGTTAATATATAATACTGAAGCTGAGCCAGAATTGATTATTGACTGATATCTGATTAATGTCATAATATGAGCTTACTCTTTCTAGATTCAGATGATAACAGTGATAGATTGTTACCTAGGTACCAGTCCGGCCCACGATTTTGGGTCGTGACAAATAACCACAGAAAACCATCTAAAACAAGTGAATAAGGAGCTAAACCAAGCCATCATATGAATCAAACCGAGTGGCACTTAAAATGCTTGATAGCAAGTTGAATCGGACCAAAGATATCACATTCTATTCTTTCTTCCAAATCAGATCGCGCTAGAGCTCCTCCTTCGCCAAACAGTCGTTCCAGTAGCTCTCTTCCTTTTTCCAGCGACTCAATGCTCAAGACCCGACATTCCATGCCACTTAGCTTCCATTTCCAACCACTTGGTGCCACAGCTTTGATTCTTCGCTCTTGGACTTGCGTCTCGTGAGAAGGAGAGAAGGTTAACGATAGTCTCATCTTCGCATCACCCACACCATTTTCGGCGACTTTGGTTGGTAACGTAGGCTTCAATCATCTTTCTAAGGTCTCTAGATTAGCTATTTTAAATCAATTCATGCTATTATACAATGATCGAAAAATTACAAATCTTAGGTTTGGAAAATGAAGAATTTGGTTATCTACTTGAAATTAGTATTAATCCCATAATTGAACTTAGATTATGAATTCCTGTTGGATTTTGAGCATTTTAATATAAGATTGAAAAACTTGGTAAACACGGGATGAGTGTATTTACTATCTGTATATTGGGATTACCCATTTGTGCATATGTGTTTTGTGTAACTGTTTATTGTTTAGTTATTAAAGCTTAAATAATGAATCTTAAGATTTTTAGGCATTTTTGTGCATTTTTCTATTTGTTTATTGTACTGGTTATTTTAACTAGAAGATTACTGTAATAAAGCTAACTCTTCATTTTGCATTTGTTCATACTTTGCATTTGGTGATTATCTGTTACTGTAATCAGGTTTTCTGTTTGTGGCATTGATTTTCAGATTTTTTTATCTTCTTGTGGTATTGGTAATTGTTCCTAAATCAATTAATCGTTATGATATTTCAAATAATAAGCTTACTGGATTAGTCCTTAAATCACCTTACTTAGGTAAACAGAAACTCATCCGTCAAATGGCAGCTATCTCGCACCCCCGATCAATCGTTTCTGAATTGGGAATTCTCATAAGAGATACAGAGATGTATGGCAGGAGTACATGGACATGGCTACACTTACAAAGGAGTCACTATACATCAGCCAAAGCGATGGCATACAATCACTGGAAGGGGCCTATGTGCCATCATGTGGTATGTCCTTGCTCATTATCTTTCTCCTTCCCTTTCTCTTCGAACCCTAATTTTTTTTGTTACCCTCCACATTATTTACGATTTGAGTTTCTACATATTGATTACCAATCTGCTTGTCGTTGAGTTTAGTCGAGCTATTTTATTGAATTAATTTATCTTACACTTGGAAAATGAGAGTTGATTTCAAAGATATTCCATTGATCAGAACGAGTGAGATTGATAGGTAGAAACTTCATTTTTAGGGTTCTCACGATTCTTCTGGATAATCTTAGCATGTATTGTTTAGCATTGATAATTCTATTAAACCCATGATTTAATTCTATTGAATTAAAGATAAAAAATGCTTTTAGAATACATAATTGGATTACACATCCAAGGAAGCCACTTAGTGGGTGCATGAATGCATGAAATTTAAATTAGATTCTGGAGAGCCTTTCACCATTGCATACATTAACTTCATTTTTGTAATGCTGCATCTATGGTCTTTAATTGGCTTAAGAAACATTTTTATTTGCCAGAATTACAATGTCAATAATTTTGTTCATTTCCAATATGCTGAATGGAGATTGTTATAATATTGTCTCAGGTTTTGGGTATTTTACAGAGCTAAGCAAGATGGTCCTGTAGTATTGGTGAGAATTAATTCCATAGCTTAGCCTTGATATAAATGATTTGTTTTCTGCACCAAAAATTCACATTATGTTTTGTCTTCTAGGGTTAGAGGCATCCTTGGGAGGGTCATGATGACCATGGACATGGACACTAGGTACTATATCTTGCCACTATTAAATGAACACGTTGTATAACACTTTGGCCAACTTTTAATAGATGAGATGTCAGTATGGTTTAAGTCAAAGAATGAGGTTAAATGAGCTGATTAATTCTTTTCAAATTTTCCTGTGGCTGTGTGTGTGTGTGTGTGTGTTATATGTGTATCTGGTTAAATATGATGGCAAATATAGATGAACCGCCTAAGTTGATGGCCTAGTGGTAAAGACGTTGATCATCCGCTTGCTTGATTTAAATTCGATCCTCCATGATAGTATCCCATTAGGGCATCTCCCATCAGTGCTCGGAGGGTCAGTGTACCCTATGGGTTATCTTAAATTGGGACGTCAACACCTATCGGTGGCCCGAACCGACGGGACAACGACTAACACACCCATTGGTCCATTTTTTTCTTCTGCAAAAAAAGGTATAGATGAAAATTTGGGTTGTTTGAAAAGCAAATAAAACTTAAAATATTTTTGTTGATACTGAGCCACGCCCTAAAGGAAGGATATAGTGACCTGTTCATGAACTCAATAGCTCAGCTAACCTTTGTTGGTGTAGCTGATGAGAGTTGCTGCATCAATGAAGAAATTGGTGAGAAGGACCTTTATTCAATATCTCAGCTTTGTTGCCCAACCAAACCACCCCCCCCCCCAAGCAGGTAGGACCACTAATGCCACATCAATGAAATTCCTCTCTAAAAGGCAATGCAATAGCAATTTCCTCCCTTTCTTTCAAGTAGAAACTTTGACAGCTAGTCCAGATGGGACTCTGTCTTTTCTGGAGTAAGAAATCCAATTCAAGCTAAGCTAAGTTTACTTAGCTTGGGTTTACTTCTGACCTCCTTAGATATGGCTTACTTATATGATGCGTGACTTTTCTGAGCAAAGGATAAGTCTTCAATTGGATTACAATGAATGTTTATTTGATATTTATCGGTGGGAAATGAAATTTCATGGACTTGACTAAAATATGGGAAGGGATTAGTAATTTCATGTCTTAATCATTGAAATTGAAATTGAAATTGTATAGGGCTCATTATATGGAACTCGGTCAAGAAGTTACTATTATTTGGATTTTTTTTTCTTCTTTTCTTTTATGGTATGTTTTAACCCTGTTCTTTCAAACTTTGGCACGAGATAGGAAAGACGGAATCTATTCTGATGTATGCCCACAGTTTTTCCTATTATGAGAATGTAAAAACAAAGTAGAATTGTCATTCCATTTATTCTTGTTGTTGCAGACAATGCACAGTAGAGCCAATGATGAAAGCATAGGTGGCTGGGCATAGGGTACCAAATGTCATAATGGACAGCTTTGTTTAGGCCCTTGTTTTCAATAATGTCAACAAGAGATTATAGTGGGCATAATTTGATGAACTCAGCTGCTTTTCGACATGTTAAATTGTGAACATGGATTTCACTTTGTGTGTAATTGTCTCTACATTTTTCAGTTCTAATTTTTCTCATTATGAAACTTAAGATATGCATACACATATGCAATTGGTATATAGAATAGAATGAAATAAGGAATGGAATGGATTGTGAATAGGAAATCCTATTCTTATGTTTGGTACACTACATAAAATAGGTATTCTGATTTCATTAATTTATTTAATAGAAATAATAAAATTATATAT
Source organism: Jatropha multifida (assembly GCA_948099535.1). Lineage (NCBI taxonomy): Eukaryota > Viridiplantae > Streptophyta > Magnoliopsida > Malpighiales > Euphorbiaceae > Jatropha > Jatropha multifida. The sequence goes on along the minus strand of CANUEX010033733.1, from coordinate 19,962 downwards.
AATATATAATATTTATGGGTTTTGTTTTGTTATATTACATTTTCTTTGAGTTTATTTTCTTTTAAATTTTCTTTAAGTTTTTACCACAAGATTTTCAAAATTATTTTTTATGAGATTATTTTAAATGAGAATGAAAATTTGAAAAAAGAAAAATAAAAAAGAGCGTATTGGTATTTTGGGAAAAAATAAGGTTGTATTCGTTTTTTAAAAAATATATATATAAGACAAAAAGATAGCAAGACACTACAACAAAATGCATTTATAGTCACAAAGCATATTGTAGCTAAAGTGCAAACTTTCCAAGCTAAATGCTTTTGCTACTATAAGTGTTTCCTGTATTATGCCGTAGCAAGCTAAAATGTAGCTATAGGATTTAAGTCTTTGATATTTGAAAATCAATGCTTCTAGCTATGCAATTTATTGCAATGTGACTAAAACATCAATTTGGGGGCCTCAATAGGTTGCCCATGCTCTCCACCATGCTCGTGGCATCAAAACATTCAATGAAGCAGCGCAAGGAGGTCCAGGAGACTATATGGCCATGTCAACCATGCAACAAAACAATAGAAGTTTCGCAAGGGACACAACATGGTCGTGTTACTTGCCACGGCCGTGTCCAACCATGCACACCGATGCAACATACTCATAGAGGAGTCTACGGCCAAGGCATGTTAGCCAATATGCCCATGGCAACCTCATGATTTCGTATCTAGCCTTCTGCACACACCATGACCTGGCTGTGTCAAATGCCATGTCCATGGCATGTAAAACCCTTACATGCCCCACTCATTTAGAAAGGTACTTTTCTCCTTTTCTAACCCTAAAATTACCCTCTTCTCGATCTCTTAAACATTATTCTCACTCTAAAAGCCTTTATAACCACCCACCACTTCTCTCTACTTTTCCTCATTCTCTCTCTAAAAAAAACCAACCTCTCTCTTTACTAATGGCACCCAAAAGAAGAACTTCATCCTATTCTTTAAGGGCATGTTCAAACGTGCAAGTTCCTGTGCAAAATCCACAAGGCGCAAGGAGTGCCACCACCACATCTCCACCGGAGATTTTATCACCAACATTCCCACTCTATATGCCAGAGTAATTAACCAAGTACAATACTCTTGCTTTGAAGTCTATGTTGCCAAATATGTGATAAACAAGCTTTGAGCATAATAGGGCTGTGATTGAGCCTTTAAAAGGGATAAGATGGGAAAGCATAATGCCCCTTTAATTCTAGGATTGAGCATTTATCTTTCAGACATATACCTTGTTGTGGACCAAATTGAATCCCATATTAAATTCCAATTGAGTGAAAGGCATCATTAGCTTACTATAGATGAATTGAGCCATATTTTTGGGTTTCCTACTAAGAATGCTATTAAGTTGGTGCTCTCTAACTTTAGTTAAGCTGATGCATGGGAGGCTTTTACAGGCTCATGTAGGTATAATTTCAAGAGTTCTAGGGCCTAGTCTCCGAAATCTTGCTTACTGTTAATATTCACAGATTTTTGGCTCGAACAATTCTTCGGAGAAAGGAGACTGGTGGTATTGTAGGAGTTAATGAACTATGTTTTCTGTGGGCTTTGAAAATGGGATTAGGCTTAATGTTGGCAATTGGTTGGGTTCAAGATGGAATAAGGTAGCGAAGAAAAACGGGTAGTATAGTGATGGGGAGTTTCTTCACTAGGATTGGGTGATATCTTCATGTGTTTAGCCTTGAGAGAAGCCTTTGGTAGTACTTGATGAGGGAAAGAATACCTGTCTGGACATTAAAGTGATGGCCTGTGTAATGCCCCAAAATTTTGGATCTTAAAATAGTATTATTTAGATGGGTCATAAATAGTATCACCTGAGAGAAAAATAATATTTTATTTGGGCCCGATAATGATATTGATCATAATAAACATTTATGGAGTTAATTAGACTTTATATGATTAGTCTTAATTAATTAAAGTTAAGATATAAATTTTTCATGACAAAATAAATAATAAATTATTGGTGAATAGTAGATTATTAGTTTGTGAATAGTACCATTGATTTGGGACTTGGTATTATTTCATTGCGAAAAAATTACTAAGCATATCTAATATTTTATTTAATATTTTTGGAGTATATTTATATAATTTAAGTGGATAAAAAATATTTTATGAATATTTTTGGAGAATTCAAGTATTTAATGAATAGTGTTTTCTAGTGAAGTATATTAAGAAAAACTTGAGGAATTATTTTTATGGAGTTAATTTAATAATTTGGTGGAGTTAAATAATATTTGAAAGAGAATTATTTGATAAATATTTAGAGCCCTAGGATGAAAATACTAGAGACTTAATCCTAGGCATCCATTTGACATAAAATGAGGTAGCCAAGTTTGACTTGGCTACTTAAAGTCACCCATCATTATCTTAATATTCATTTTCTCTTCTTCTTCTCCATGTTCCACGCCAACTTCACCATTTCTCTTCTTTCATTTTCTTTCAATTTCTCCACCTCTAAACTACACTAAACCACCAAATTCAACCAAAGTTTAGTAATTAAACTTGAATGATTAAGCTAAAGAAGTGGTATTTGGTGATTAGAATCAAGAAATTTGGAGAATTGCTATTAAACAAGGAAGTTGTGATTTTTAGTTCTAAGAGTTTTAATGTGAATTTCACAGCAAATATATGCTAGAATATCTTTAAATCATGCTCCATCTTCTTCTTTGTGTTTTCTTGATTTTGATATAAATTGTTTACTACTTTGAAGAGGTTGGAGAACCCTCCTCTAAAGTAGAGGGAAAGCTTGAGTGAGGCTTTCTAAGCTCAGTTGAGCTTGTTTTATAAGGTTAGTGCACTATTACTTTTCATTTCCTTTCAATTTATAAAGTTTGACATTTTTAGGTTCTTGATGAATTTTGGGGATTTGTATTTTGTGTTGAGATTTTGATATTTGTTTGTTTAAATGAGGTTTTGGAAGGTTAAATAGCATGGTAGAATGCTTAATTGAAAAAGAAATAAATCCCTTCCTAATGCACTTGAGGAGACCGAACCTTAAGGGTATAAGGGCATTGATTTTTCTTAGTTTTCCTTGCTTTATTTTGCCTTTAATTTGATGTTTGTTAAGTGTGTTTTTCAATGGTATTTGCTATAGTTTGTTCTAAGTTCTTTATGAAATTTTTGTGACTTAAAGAATGCTTTGAAAATGTAAAAAAATGGTTTTATGATTATTTAATCCTAAGCAATGTTTTTATGGTTTATTAAGTGTTATTTGAGAAGTATTTAATTGGTGGGTTAGATCTCCATTTTAAATTTTAAGTATTTATGATTTTGGAGAACTAAAGAAAGCTTTAAGATGGGTAAAAATGAGCTTTATGGTTATTTGCTTTAAGTAATGATTTTAATGGTTTTGGGTAGTGACTTTGATTTAATAATTATGATTTTTGATGGAAGAAATCATTCCTCCTTTGTTATCAAAAAGAGGTTGAACCTCCTTCTAGTTGGTAAGGCTTGATTTTCATTTTCTATAAAGCTTGGTTTAAGTACTTTTATGCTATACTAAGTATATATTTTGAATAAGTACGCTGTGAATTTCATAAGTATGACTTTGTCATTTTAATGAAGTTGTAAGTTAAGGAATTTTGTAATAATAATTATTAAATTGTGTAAATTGGGTTTTATGATCAAATAAGTATAAGTAAAGATTTTAATGACTTATATAAGTATTCTTGGTTTTGAGACTAAGATTAATTGAAGGAGGAATACATCCTCTCTTTGTGAATATATGGATGCCGAACCACTCTAGGGTGGTAAGGTTTGTTTTCACTTCTTTTACTTGATTTTTAAGCCTCTTAAGTTATATTAAATATATATTTTGTAAGTATAAGTTTTGATTTGTATAAGTATGAAAAATGGTAAATTTTTTACAAGTTGTAAGTTTAACAGAGTTGAGGAAAATATGTTTAAGTTAAGTATATGTTTTGAAAATATAATTTTTGATGTATAAGTATGAAAATAAGAAAGTTCACTAAGTTATAAGTTAAGTGAATTTGAAATAAAAATATTTAAGTTATGAGATGTTTTATGATGAGAAGATTATTAAGAAATATTATAAATTAAGATGAAAAATTTGTTTTGGGCTTAAGTATGCATGGTTGAAATATGGTAAGATGAGATTTATTCCCGTTAAGAGAATGCTCGGCTTCGATGCCTTTCTGTTATATTATATGCTATGATCATATGCGAGGCTCTGGATACCTTTCTAAATAAGCAGACGCGCTTATTATTCGGTGGCGCTTTCACAGGCCAATTTTCTGGTGCGCTTTCACAGGCCACATCTGGTGGCGCTTTCACAGGCCATATCCGGTGATGCTTTCATAGGCCAATTTTTTTGTGGCGCTTTCACAAGCGAAATCTGTATCTACGTAATTGAATCTGATTATATTTCTTTCAGTACGTATAAGCCCTTAACTAAGAATAAATTTTGTTTTGTTATTAAGAAAAATGGTAATATATTTGTATTTATAGAATTTTTCTTATATTTGTCAAATTATGAATTTATTCTTAAAAATGAACTTATTTATGATTTTTGAAATATCTTAATTTGATTTGTATACTTTCAGTGTTTTTATATTTGATTTAAGTATTTAAAATTATATTTTAAGTTTGTTACTTAGGCACCCTTATTTATTGTACTATTAAATTATTTAACACCATTGAGTGATATACTCAAATCACGCGCAGGTTAGGGACAATGGGTGCTAATCGAGGATCGGAGGCTTAGTATCAAAGAAGGAAAATTTATTTTGCATAGGACATGTATAGGATATATTATGGAATGAATAAAAATATTGTAAGAAATTGAAGTTGTATATATAAAGCTTGTAAATTAATGAAGTATATGATTAATTAAGAATACTATTTTTATATTAATTCTCAATGTATAATTATTAGGAATTGATTTTGAAAATGGATGATATTATAATGTGACAGTACCTAAAATTGCCTTATATGAATATTTAGAAGTGTTGCGTATCCTGTTTGTGTTGATTTGGAGTATTGGGGTTTGGAGGATTATATTTGGAAGTGTTTTGTTTTCTTTGTGTGGCAAGTTAATTTTTGGAGGAGACTTTTGGAAATTTTTCGTAGGAATTTTCTTAAGCTTTTACTTTAAAAAAAATATTACTTGTCTCCTTATGAAAGTTTAGCCACTTCTAATACATGATTTAGAATTATGTAGTAAGATAAGACGATGTTCCGGCACTTAATGTGATGCTTGTCTTCGAGTCCTTCGGGATTCGACGGTGGGTGTTACAGCCTGAATGGATATGGTAGTTAAGCATAGAGATTCCTACGATTGGCTAGAGTTGATGACCAACCTGACGAGGATGCTTTGGATGAGGCGGCAGAGGTTAGAGTTGAAGGAGATGAGGGTAGGGTTAACATTGAAGGTATACCTCATCTTTCTTTTGCTTTTTCTGGTGCAGGTCCTTCACACTCAGTATCTCAAGCTGATACTAACATTTCTAATGATGAGGTATTAGCTCGCATGTTATCAAGGATGGATATGTTTGATGATCGTATGCAACACATAGACAGCATAGTGTCTGATTGTTTTGCTAGCCTCCACAGCTCTTATGGAAGCATTAATTCCCGCCTTGACACAAAATCAGTACATGGGTTTAAATGGTCAGCTTCATATTATCATCCACATTTCGCAACCTCCTCCACTACCACCTTTTGTAGATTGAGTTTTTGCTTTGTTCTTGTTGTTTTTATTTTGTTTAGTTTCACGTTTAAACTTTAGTTCTGTTTTTATTTTTCTATTCTTGAACCTTGTTTCTTTTGTCATTGTTTCCTTTCTTTTGTTGGATATTTTGTTTTAATTTTGTTATGTAGTTTTTTCCCTCTCTTTTAGCTTTTAGCCATTGGATTCCATGTCTTTATATTCCTTAAATTTTTATTGTATTTTTCAATACAATGGTGGTAATAGATTCCTAGCTCATTAATTTTCACAATTCTTACAGTGAATTGAGGTATGCTCTTAAGTTTGGGAATTGTTTTTAATTTCACATATTGAGGACAATATGCTAGATTAAGTTGGGGGAAGGGAAAATTTTGGTTCAAAAATCTATTTCTTTTATTCATGTTAATTAGCTTAATATGGTTGGATTAATTGTGAGCATACTTGAAAATTATCACAATATAATAGTTTTCAAAAACAACTCAAATTTATCTAGTTATTAGATTGTGATAATTTTCAAGTTTTCTCATAATTAATCCAACCATATTAAGCCATTTAACATGAATAAAGAAAAATAAAGTTTTAGCCAAAAATTTTCCTTCTTCCAACTTAATCTAGCACATTGTCCTCAGTGTGTGAAATTAAAAACAATTCCTTGAACTTAATAACATACCTCAATACAAAGTGAAGGAATTGAGAAAATTGATGAGCTAGCAACCTCTTACCACCATTGTATTTAGAAATACAATAAAAATTAAGGAATATGAAAGCATGAAATGCAATAGCTAAAAGCTGAAAGGGAAGAGAAAAACTATATAATAGAATTAAAACAAACTATCCAACAAAGGAAAGAAAATAATGACAAAAGAAGCATAGTTCAGGAATAGAAAAATAAAAATAGAAATAAAGTTTAAACATGAAAATGAACTTAATAAAAAAAAAAAGAATAAAGTAAAAAATCAATCTGCAGAAGTTGGTGGTTGTAACACCTCGATTTTTGGAAAAATCTGACAAAAATCATAAAATAATTTTTGTATGATTTTTGTTAATTTTATGTGATTTTATTTCACTATTTATTGAGTAATTAAGATTATTTAATTGTTGTTTATTCAGAATTAATGACATTTAATTATTAAAATATAAAAGGTGATACAATTAATGAATATTTATAATAATATATGAGCCACTTCTAATTGTTAGTGTCTATTTATAACTACTAAGATTTGATTGTTAAATTATTAGAAATAATAATAAATTGAAAAAAAATCAAACTAGATTGAAAACCACTTAAATTAGGTCTAAACCAATCAAAAATCAGGGTAAAATCTTTTAGAAGTTGGTTTGAACCAAATCAATTAATTTAGATTAAACCAGATATTATTTAAATAAAAATAATAATAAAAAAAAGGAAAAGAGAAAGGAAAAAAATGTAAATGAAGAGAAGAAAATAAAGGTAAAGGTAAAGGTAAAAGAAGAAAAGAAATAAAGTAAAAGGGAATAGAAGAAAAGAAAGGGAAGGAAAAAGAAAAAAGAAGAAAGATTAGAGACAGCGTCTCTGTCTCTCTCGTCATTTCCCTCACCGTCTCAACTGCTAACACTAGCCCCTTCCCTTCCTCCTCTCTGTTCTCTAACCATTGACCACCAAATCTGGCAAGTAAATACTCGAAAAATATCTATTCGTTGCAATGATCATGATTCTAGTTTTTGTTCAAATGATTTGGGGTCTGATTAGGATAGATCAAGGGTAGAAACTTGTGTCACCGATTTTATTTTTTGGCAATATAAGTCATTTTTGGGAAGCCCAAGGCCTGAGGTTAGTACCTAAAGACTCCACTTATCTTTCTCTTTCATTTGATTTTTTTTACTAATTTTTTATTATCCAAATTGCAAAACCCAAAACAGTGAACAATGAACCGTCTTAATTGATTTTTAGCCAAATAGCCTATATTCATGTTAAAATGACCACACATTAATGATCCTCTTATCATAACAAATAAATCGATATATGGTTTATTATTTTTGGGTATAGTTGAATTTTTCGACCATCGCGTATGGTGGCCGGCGGCGGCGATCTGGGGATCATCTAGCAAGACCCGAGAGGTAGAAACATCGGCTTTTCACATTGAATTTGAATTTGAATCTGAATCTAAATCGGAATTGGTATACTTTAAAATTAATTGACAATTTTACATACTGTTTGAAACAAATGAATTATGATTATAAAATTCATTTGTAAATTTATTTCAAGTGGAATTCATTTGCAAATGCATTTGTCATGTTTGGTATGCTGTAATTTAAAATAAAAAATTCAATAGAATTTCTACAAAATTATATTTGTAACAATTCTTAAATGAAAATTCATTTGTGTTTATCTTCTAAAATAACCTTGACATAATAATTTAACACAAATACTAATATAAATAAATCATTCATATTCCACCATAATTAATTAATTAAATTTTAAAATTTAAAATTTTAAGTCTTTGCAAATTTTTAAATTTTATTTTTATTAATAGATTAAAATATATTCAAAATTAAAAATTTATTTGGGTTCAATATATAATCATAATCATATATAATAGCAATTTCATACTCTTTAAAAAAAATACTAGAAAAAATAAATGAGGCAGTTTAGTCAATATAAATATTAGTGGGTTATGTGGAATTCATTTGCAAATTCCAATAACTTTAATAGAATTTGAACTAAGCTAATCCAATTTCATAAAATTCAATTTATATAATTTAAATCCATATTTTTTTTCATTCTAAACATAAAATTTTGGATTTCTAAATGAATTTCACAAAATTTTATAAAATCATTTGTTCCAAACAGTAAATTGCAATTGAAAATTAATTGAGTAGTTTTAATTAAATTAGTATGATTAAAATAATTAAGTCAACTTTGTGGAATTAATAGAGTAATTAAATTACAGTGATCAAAAGAAATTATCAAATTATAAATTATCGATTGAAGTTGGCAAGAATTTGTAAAATTTGAGAAACTGAAATTAAAGAGAAGTTATTATGTTAATGAATTTAATTAAAAGGCAGAATGAATATTAAAAGTGTAATCGTAAAAGACTAAGATTGGTTGGATGAAAAATTATTGTGAAGTGCCCAATGGATGGGTTGTGTAACTATGTTGAAGAATATAATACTTAACACAGGCAACACAAATTATAGAAGAAATGCTACAAAAAGTATGACAGAAAAAAGGAAAGAACGAATTAATTTATAAAGTAATAGATTTTATTATTAAATAAGAAAATGAATTGATGAGAGAATAAACTAGTTAAGTAATAACAAAAATTGATTTGTATTTGACTAAATTTAATAAGTAATTGAAAATAGAATATTAAATGGTATTTTGGAGAATAAGCAAAGTAAAGAATTTAAGGATTTTATTTTGAATAATTTTATTATATTTATTTGGTAAAATAAATGAGTACATGTAAGTGTGTACATTTGATTTTTAGTAGATGAGATAAATAATTATTTTAAATGAAATAAAAGGGGTAACTATTAAATTCATTTGAAAAGTAAAATATGATTTTTATTTAAGAAAGTGAAGTAACTAAATGATTTAAATAAATGAGTGAAGTTGGATGATTCCTTTAGTTGATAAAGAAAATAAATGAATTTAAATATATATGTAGATGTAAAGAATTAAAGCTTCAAATGATAAATGAAATTATGAGGACTTAATTAATCTGTTAAGAATATAAACTTATGGTATTGATGTAATGAAATACAAATGTAAACTAAAAATAAGAACTTAAATATCAATAAAGAGTTGAAAATAAAAAATTAAAAATATTTGGTGTGTTTGATTATAGGTTGGGATAATCTACATAAATGGCTTAAGAGTTTGTAAATAGAGGAAAGACTAAGAGAATTTTTCAATTCAGGTTACTACAAAAACTTCCTATTTAAATTAAAGTTAAAAATATATTTAATTTCACATATATTTTAATAAGGTGATTTATTTTCTCAAAGGAAATATTGAAATAAGAATTTATAGATTTTGAAAGGAAACAAATATTATTTAATATATTATGATTTTTAAATAATTCTTATTGTTATATTGAAAATCGATTTATATGGAAAAGAAAATGTTGGCCACTTATTATTTATTGTTTGAAGGGTGATTGTGATTGAACGTTTTTAGCAGTGTTTGTGAAATGAAATATTGCCCAATATGTTGATTTTGTTATATGAATGAAATGGTTTAAAATTCTTACAACAGCTAATAGACATGATTATGACCTTGCCGGTATCACTTCATTTGTTGAAGTTGATATTGTGATTGATATTGTTTCGTCTTAATTGAGGTTGAGATTGTTCCATCTTTCGTTGAGGTTGAGATTGTTCCCTCTTTTGTTGATATTCATATCACAGATTAAGGTTGAGCTAGCTTTGTTTAGGTGTGCACATTAGATACTAATGACCCTTCCGATTGAGTCTATTTATGTTATTAAGACTAATTGGATATTATTGAATTTCTTGAATGAATGCTTTATTGAAATGGTATTGATGCTATTCTATCATTTTTATATGGGGCAACTATTGGATTTTAAGTAAAGATTTTTATTGCTATTATTATTGTTAAAGTGTCATTTTATAAAACTCTTTATTGATTTTAAGAGAAATTGATTTGAATGTAGAGTATTTGAAAAGAATATTTGCATATGGAATTTTTTTAACCATTATTATTATTGGGAAAAATGTGAAATTACATTTGATTTTATACATATGCACCACTAAGTAATTTTTCTTAGCGATAGTGTTTTCTGTACTAAGCAGGAGCTACTACCGTAGTTGTCGGGTATATAATTCCCTTTGAAATTTGTATGATGTATATTAACAGTATATAAACAGTCATATAAATAAGCAGATATATAGAGTTTAAATTTATAATACAAGGTTTATATATATATATATATATATATATATATATATATTATTTACATAATTATGAAAATTTGTTTAATCTAATATATAACTGCATGTCATGAGGCTTTTGGATTATGGAAACATTTATGCTTTTAATAATGTAAATGATGTTTTGAGAAATTATATTGACTAGACTATTTTATTTAGCTTAATAGAAGTTTTATTGACTCAATTGTTTCATAAAGTTAAATTAAAGTTATATTTCATATATTTAGTAAATTATTGAAAAGGTATTTCTATAAAGGCATTTCTTTATTACAATTATAAGAATTAAAATGAGTTTTACACTTGTGTAAATAACTAATTTACTTTTCTATAATATATAAATGAATGAATGAAGAATTTTAAGTCCCTTGTAATATAGTTAGTAGGTATTTATAATCATTAAGTACTTATTAAGTATATAACAGATGACATGTCATATACTGCAATAGGGTAGGGTTTGACATGTTTATTTTGGTATCAAAGCCATGTTAGTTGCATACTAGATCAAATTTTAATAGTAAAAGTGTAAATTATTAGTCTGCTGCAAATGACTGTTAATTATTGAATATCTAGATCATATAATGTTTAAAATAAAAAAATTTGAGTGATACAAAATGTTATTTTGACAATAGGTGGTTAAGATAGTGTATTGGATAACTGACTAAAGTTTGGAAAATATGTCAATTTAATTAGTCTTATGATAAGAATATATACATATTTCTTAAAGTTAATATTGAGTTGTTATGAACCAACTTATGAAATGAATTTGCAATGACTGAGATAATTAGCTGAAACTTTGACATGCATCAAGGAAAAATGGTATTAAGGACGATGGGCTTTCACACCATCTCATGACTCTCCAAAAAGTCATTTGAGAAAACCGAATCTAATGGGTTTGATTTATTTTAATTAATAAAATTAATTATTTTACTAATTTATTTTAATCCTTAAAAATAGTTTTCTTACTTTATTGAGGTTTTAAAAATATTTGGAGTCGCTATCCTAAGAAATAGAGAAAAATTCTCAAATTAGTTAATTCTTTAGAATTAATTAATCTGATTTTAACCAGAGTGAGTTTGGGAGTTGGGTACGGAAATAGGAAGGTGTTAGGCACTCATTCCATCCGGTCTGAATCGACCTCCTAATTGTCTACATATTCACAATTTATTAATAATATGATTAATTAAAAATTGAGATGTAAAATATTTTTCTGCATTTTTTTGAAAACATGTCATCCATACAAATTATTGCAAATATAACATACGTAAAACATAAAATAGACAACCATAAAGAAAGAGGGAGGAGAAAAAAATTACAACCCGTATCTTAAAATACATTCTACCCATTTATCCCTTACAAATTCTCAATCCCATTAAATTATTACAAAATTGAATAAAAAAAGATAAAAATATAATTAATTACATGCCGATAAAAATAAGGATCCTCATGGATCTATAATAAATTAAACAATCTTACGTCATAATCTCAAATTACATAACATTATCATATAATAATCACAGTATTTAAACAAACATAAATTAATAATAAAAAAGATTCATAATGCAAACAATCACACAATATAATGAATAAAAATGTAAGCATTAGGCAGAGACAAAGTTAGGAGTTAAAAACAAAAAGGGACAAGAATTTGAACATATGAATGAAAGATAGTGGAGTGGTAAAAGCATTTCAAAATTTATTAGAGGTCTTAGGTTTGATTTATCAACATAGTAAATTGTTTTCTTGTAGTTTTTTGAAGTTTAGATCAATATAAAATAAAGAGTAACAAAATAAATTATAGAAATTAGTGTACTCCTCCGGATTTAAATTGGATTTTATGCCAAAGGCTTAAGCCACTTAGATCTCAGGATCTAGGTACAAATTTACATCTTTTAATTAAAAAAATAATACTAATAACAAATAAAAAATTTAAAATAAAAATAAATTGCATAAAATAAAAAGCAATAAAAAAATAGATGTTAATGTACTCATTCAGATCTAAAATGGATTTTATGCCAAAAGCTTAACCCACTTAGATCTCGGGATCTAGGTACAAAATTCACATCTTTTTGAGTAAATAAAAAAAATAATAATTAACACTAAAATAGAAAGAAAATAAATATTAGAGAGGTTTAGACTCTCAGTTTACCTTATTTTGAAGAAAACTTGTGCTTTGCTTGAAAATGGTGAAGAACACCTTATGAACTCGATTCTCTAATGATGATCTGAAATTTTTTTTTGATGGATTTCTATTTTTATTTGATGGTTTTGTGTTTTTGGAAGAGGTTAATTGAATGGATTTTGAGAGTAAAAAATAATAGAGTTTTTCTAAGCCACCAAAGGCTTCCTTTTCTCTCCCAAAATTGGCAACCCCCTCCATCCTCTCATAAGGCCTCTATTTATAGGCAAATGAGAGGGTGTTGCCCTATTTAGGGCTTAAGTGGCAAGTGGGCCTCTAATGGGCTCCACAAATGGGTCAAATCTATCTTTTACGAAATTAGTCTAGGTGATGCGCATCTCGGGGATACTCGAGATGTGTTTTTTTTCTATTCAGTACGAAACTTGAAAACGTAAAAATGACACGATGGGTCACATTTTTTAGAATCGGATCGTCGATATGAGAATTGAATTCATCAGATGCCTCAAACCCATTTTATCGCAAAAGATTATCATCACTGAGTCATTTTAGGGGAAAAAATTGAGCGTCTACAGTTTGTCCCCTTTTTGACAAATATTTTGCTTTTAAAGAAAGATTTTATCAAAATTTAAAGTAGACGCGTAAGTTGTAATTATACTTCATTGGTGATTTGATGATGATACCCCTCTTGTAGAATTTGTCCTTTTGGACGATGGAAAGCAGAATAAAATATGCCATAAAGGTGGCTACAGGGGTGCGTCATGTTGGACGACTTTAACTGATGAATAGGTGCGATACTATGACCGAATCAGTTTTGAAATGCTCCCCTCAAGGAGGTGCATCACACTGGACAACTTGATTGAAAATCCCTGTTGCGTGAGGTTTGTCTCACTGAACGACTTAATTGAAAATCCTCACTACTTGAGGTGCGTCACGCTGTGATGACTTGATTTGAAAATTCTCACTACATGAGGTACATCACGCTGTGATGACTTAATTGAAAATCCCCACTGCGTGAGGGGTGTCACGCTGTGATGACTTGATTTGAGAATTCCCACTATGTGAGGTGTGTCACGTTGGAAGACTTGATTTCAAAATCTAGTGAGGTGTGTCACGTTGGACAACTTGACTAAATCTCCACTGCGTGATGTGTGTCATGCTCTAACGACTTGATTGAAAATCCCCACTACATGAGGTGCGTCACGTTGGATGATTTGATTTGAAAATCCTCACTGCGTGAGGTGTGTCAGGCTGGATAACTTGACTGAAAATCCCATTGTGTGAGTGCATCACGCTGGATGACTTGACTGAAAATCACATTGGACAAATTGATTGAAAATGGCTTGGTTGGGGACACCCTATTCTGATAAGTGACCATAGTTCGCATTGATTTCACTGGTATGCTTCTGGAGACTAGAGTTCGATGTGCTTATTCAACTGGGGAATCCCTGCAAATATTAAACTGTGCCACGCAGAAAAGAAGGCCTTTTGGCCAGTGATTAGATATCCCTTAATTAAGCTCGGGAAGCCATGTGCATGTGTGTCACATGACCATGCCTATGAATCCGTAAATCCATTAGGGAGTAAAAATATATGTGTTAATGTGTGAATGCAGATTAGTCTACTTGAAATTGTGTCGCAGTGCGTAAAATGAAGCAACTGGCTAGAAAAGTTTATTATGCATAGTGTGTGTGTTCATGATAGAACTATGCAACTCACCAGAGAACTTGTTTTACTGGAGGATTTGTCTTTGCCGGTGAATTTATTTACACTGGGGATTTATTTACATTGAGGATTTGTTTCCACTAAGGATTTGTCCTTTTGGATGGTGCTTAGGCAGACTTTAAAAATGTACCTCAGAGATCTTATGGCTTAATTGATCAGCTACAAAGGACTTGGGATGGTTTGATTGATCATCCTCATGGGACTTATGGTGTGCTTCAAGATGTCTTAGATGACCAGCCTTAGAGGGACTTACAGTGCGCCTCTTTGAGACTGCTTAAATGATTAGTGTGTGACTGTATGTTGAGCACATGAGTTCGTATTGAAATAAAGTTGAGAAAATTTACCTGGTGGCCGAGGGATACCATCTGCGATCAGTGATAATGTCTCTGCCTTGGCGACGAGTCAAGACTTTATTTCTTGGCTATTTGTGTAACCGTTGCCTATAAGGTCTTTACTTATACTCTATCATTGGGAGAAGCTTCTCTACTTGGTGCTTGCTTTGTTTGCCATAGGGAGGCAGTTTGGCTTGAACCCTTGAGGTCATTTTTGGAGCTTCTTCTAATATGCTCTGCCTCTATTCATGCATGGATATCCTTCTTGTGGTGCTTGCCCCAGTTCATTTTTCTGAATTCTTATTATGGGTTGTACTACAGACCATTTTGAACTACTTTTTATTGTGGGCGTTGCCCCATTTTTACTTTTTTTATTATGTTCTGTTGTGGCGTTGCCCTAGTTGTTCACTATTGCTCCTCCTCACAGGCTTTCCTCTCAATTCTTATTACTATGAGGCTTGCCCTAGTTTGTTCTTCTATGGCCTCTTATCACTGGTCTTGCCCGATTTGATTCTGGGTTACATTTTCTATCGCTGGCTTTGCCCCACTTTATTCTTCAATTGTTACTTGTTTTGGAGGTTGCTCTGAACCACTTTTCATTTTGGGCTTTGCCCCAATTTATTTTTATCTCTCATTACTATGGGCTTGCCCTAGTTTGCTTTGAATTGCCTTTTGTTGTGGGCTTTGCTCTAGTTTATTCTTCAATTGTTGCCTCTCTTAGGCATGACCCCCAGTTATTCTAAAATGCTTTCTCGTGGTGGGCTTTGATCTCACGTGGTCCTTTGAGACTAATTATAGTGCGACGTATGCTTGTTGTCTTCCCCTTACTCGTGTAAAGGAATTTGAGAGCTGAGCCAGTTGCAAAAAGCAACACAACTCCAACTACGTGTGTTGAGGCTCTCGGTCGAGCATGCAACTGTAAGTATAAACAACATAACAAATATGCAATGCGTATGTCATGCATGCATGGAATAAGTTTATTTATGTTTATATATGTATGCAAAGAGTTGGCGCAAGGCCCACTATCAATCATTATAGAGGACCACCATAAGGTAAACATGTTGGTCGAGGTGTCAAGTGCTGACATATGATAATTCTCGAGCCCAATGAAACTAGTAGCGAGGACTCAAGGAAGTCCGATGGTAAAAGGACATGGGTCTGATGTTCCTTGAGTTGATTGCCATAATCTTCCCTTTTGCTTTTGTACTGTAGGCCGAGTTCAGGGAATATCCTTGTAAAGAGATCATCTTCTTTTCATGTCATGGTTGATATTACTGTATTAGCATCTTTACAACTATTTATTACATTTTTGAAGAATATCAAGGCTGAATCAGCGGCTAACTAAAGCTGAAGTGACAATCAGCCAACCTCTTCTCTTCTCATTTTTGCGCTATAAAGACCAATGACATATTCATTGTGCTTAACAACCCTTCTATCTTAGGAAAAACTCCCAAACTTCTTCACTCTTTGATTTTCTGCAGATCAATCCTTAGCACCTACATTTGAAGCATTATTCTGAAGTTTTCACACGACGATTGGGAGCTGCTATCCCTTTTTAACCTTAAAGGCCTGAGTTATTATCAAAACATTCGGATCCAACCCGAGCTACTACAATGGCTAATTAATCATTTTGACCCCGCTAATAATTTGTTTCGTCATAATGACTTTGAGATCTGTCCACTATTCGAGCGATTTAGTATTATTTTTGATAGACGACCAGAGACGAGAGATCTCACTACTTTGCCCCAGTTAATTGGTGACCCTACTCTACGAGTTCTGTGTATTTCTGGTTTCTCAATCTATGAATTGCTTGCTTGTGAATCTAGAGTTAATGCTGTGCCCCTGCAATCTCTTATCAGTTGTGCTATGAACATGAACCATGCTAGTCCGTTCTAGCCTCCACTTATCTATTTTTGCATTCTCAGCCAATATTTACTTCTTAGAGGTGTTGATGGCTATGGAAGCCTCAGGGTATTGCCCATTGGTGAGCATATATGCAAGCGCCGTATGTCATTTCTACTTGTGCTAGCGGAAACACTCGTATGTCTTGGAGAACATTCTCGTGATCTGACCTCAGTGCTTGGTTCGATGGAAGCCCACTTCTACTGCAGGTATATGCATTTTCATTTTCTTTTCTTATTTTGCGCTCTAATTTTTGCTTAAGCCCCCCTCACGGGTTTTCAACCCAACGAGCTTTTCTTTTATTTTCTTTCCTTACTCTAATTTTTGCTTAAGCCACCTTCATGGATTTTTGACTTAACGAGCCTTATCTTTTTTTTAATGCTCTAATTTTTGCTTAAGTTGCCCTCATGGGTTTTCAACTTAACAAGCTTTTCATTCTATTTATTTTCTTTGATGCATAGCAATTGTGGGCTTTTGAGAAGCTACAAGTGATGGTTGCACCAACGGGCCATTTAATACTCAATTATAGACTATAAGACCATGTCCAACGTCAACGTTGATTGGCTAGAGTGGCCTTAGAAGATTGGACTATTCCGAGATCTCACTACTGATGAAATTAGGTGGACCTGTCTGTGGTGGCATCTAGGAGTTACAATCTCTTCCTACCTCCCTTGTTTGCCCCTGTGTGGCCTGACATTAGCAGTAGCTTGCTATCCTAGTCGAGTTGCACATTAATATGGTCACCATCAAGCTGTTCCTACTTACACACAGTTTGAAGGCGGCCTTATTACCCAATGATTTTTATCTCATTTCATTTCCACCTGGCCAAATGGCACAACTGTGCCCATTTCAGAGTTTACTAATACTTCCTCCTTATGTATGTATCAGCTGTGGTTGCACACCTATTCTGGACTTAGTGACAATTCAAAGTCAGTAGATTTGTTCACGGTGAGACTCCTATTGGGAATTGGCATGTAAAAGCATTGCTTTCTAGTTTCAATGAAATGTAACGAACAATATTATACATGTAGTGATTTGTTAATAAATTGTACCTTTTGCTTGGAGAGTTTAATGTAATTCCCGTTATTCCATAACAATTAAAGTAAATTCACATGATTGCATATCGACATGCGTCTCAAACATGATAACCTTCGAAAGTAATATTGACACAAAAGATGAATTTTATTAATCTGTTTGACCATGAAATTTTGAATTATATATAAAATTTCTTCAATCTATCCAAATTAACTGGCTCAGTGAACTCATTGCCTTCCATGTCTGATAGCTTCACAGCACCTTACAAGACATCTTCTTGATCAAGAATGGGATTTCCCAATTAGGCTTGAATTTCCCTCTGAGGTTGTGAGTATTTGGCCTCATTTGTTTCAAAACCAAATCCCCTACCTTCAATAGTCTTTGTTTGACCCTTTTGTTAAAGTGTCTCATGATCCTCCTTTTGTAAAGCTGATCCATAAATCAGGCCTCAAGCCATTTCCCATCCAACAAAGCTAACTCCTGGTAGTGATCTTCGACCCATTGGCACTCTAGAATTTTAGATTCCAACACTACCCGCAAGGATTTCATTTTAATTTTAGTTGGCAGTACGTTTTCCATCCCGTACACTAGGGAATATGGGGTTACCCCATTTGTAGACTTGGTTGTATTCCGATATCCCCATAAAGCATATAGCAACTTGTTGGCCCAATCACGATGTGTTTCTACCACCATCCTCAATATCTTTTTAATTTTCCTGTTTGTGTCCTCCACTGCTCCATTAGCTTGCGGCCTGTAAGGAAATGACTTGTGGTGTTTGATTCCATACTCTTTTAATAAGGTTTTCACTTCAGCCTGAAATTGAACCCCATTATCTATCACTACATGGTGGTGAGGAACTCCGTATCTACATATCAAATTCTTCTCAGTAGATCTGGCCATCTGCTTTGCCCCGATATGCTTAAATGATTCAACTTCGACTCATCTTGAAAAATAATCCACTGCCGCAACTATGAATTCATATCCATTAGAAGCAGGTGGTGAAATTTCGATAATGATGTCTATACCCCATATTGCGAATGGCCATAGGGAAATAGAAGGATATAGTTCTAACAGAGGAATATGACTAAGTTCTCTATGAATCTAGCATTCAAAGCATCTTTTCATGAAAGAAACACAATCTTTCTTCACCATGGTCTAATAAAAATCCTTTCTTGAGGATTTTCTTCGTGAGTGCTCTTCCATTCATATGAGTACCGTAAATTCCAGTGTGGATTTGTTCAATGATTCCTTTAGCTTCTTTTTTCGATACGCATCTCAGTAGAACCTTGTCAGACATTCTCTTGTACAATTGATTGTCTAATACTGTGAATTGTAGCGCCAAACGTTAAATGGCCCTTCTATCATCTTTAGTCGCTGAATCCAGATAAATCTCCTTTGTCATCCACTATAAGACATTGTAGAATCAAGGTTGTCCATCCGCCTCAATCTCCATGATTCTCTCACCTCCATAGCAATGGATGTTACCATAAGACATCACAAATGGCCTTTTAAGCATTACTGAGACCTGTTCCTAAGTCGATGTTAGATTGACTAATGCATTTGGTACTCGATTATTTGCTCTATTCGTGTGGTAAAGGTTACCCTCTCAAAGTTTTGAATAATAGCATGTTGTAATCGATATATGGTTTCAATCTTCCCTCCTTGACTTTCCAATTGCCACTGGCATGCTTGATGACTGGTTTAGAATCACCGATAACTTCTACTTTTTTAGCTTGGAATGCAATTAATGCTTCCATCCTAAATAAACAACCTTGATATATTCTACCATATTATTTGTAACTGCAAAGTGTAGCCTCTTCTACATAGGGATTGTAACACCCTTCGCCCAATCTCGAAGGACCAGACGGCGGATGCCACATTTGGCGCCGGAGCACCGTCTTATCTCACTTACTAACTTTAAATCACATATTAGAAGTGGTTAGATTTTCATAAGGAGGCAAGTAATTAAAAATTTAAAAAGTAATATTTAAGAAAATTCATATGAAAATTTCGCAAGAGTT
This sequence comes from Jatropha multifida, assembly GCA_948099535.1. Classification (NCBI taxonomy): domain Eukaryota; kingdom Viridiplantae; phylum Streptophyta; class Magnoliopsida; order Malpighiales; family Euphorbiaceae; genus Jatropha; species Jatropha multifida. Next base: position 157 of record CANUEX010033733.1, on the reverse strand, counting down.
TTCCCTAAAAATAAAATTGCCATACAAAGAAAATATACACACTTCCAATATAATTTCTCCAAACTCCAAAACTCCAATTCAACACAACATGTCACAAGCACTTCTAATAGGTTGCATTAATTTACTTAAGTCCTATTGTAATACCCCAAAATTTTTA
>CANUEX010033714.1:0-34837 GCA_948099535.1 Jatropha multifida | reverse complement strand
GACTGAATTAGACTATTTAAATTCGGTTTTCGATTCGGTTCGCGGCATAAAATATTATTTTTGGTCAATTCTCATTGGTGAAAATTTACAATTAAATTTTAAATAAAAATTCTTTTAAAAAATAAATTAATGGGTTATTTCATCTAATTCCTAAGAATTGGAGTTTATAATGCAAACCAATCACAAGCACTTTATGTACTTTTTCGAAAATTGCATCTCTAGTCTACTTACCCCAACCAAACATTACTTAAGAATTTTAGAATTCATATTCAAAATTACAATTCTTCACCATCCTACCTTCTTTAAACGTTTTAAATTTAATAACCATCATTACAATGTAAAATTGCTATTAAAATACCAAAACAAAGTTTATATTTCTATTGTTTCCAAATTCTTCCCTTTTTTAATTTACATGAGAATTTTTTTCAATGAGATGGTAAAGTTTTCATCTCTCAGCAAGTTAAAGATTAATCTCATACAATTTGGAAAACCAAGAGATAAGACGCTGAGTAGCCTTTTTCTTTTTTTTTTTTTAATTTCTCTTTTAGTTCGTTTAGTAATGATTTTTAGTTTTTGAGTAAATTATTAGGTATGAAATTTTTTTTCCCTCTCATGATAAGTAACCAATCAACATTTGGAAATAGTCTTGTATAGTTTAAAAAATGAGAAGATAAGATGGTAAGTAGTATTCTTCCTTTTTTTTTTTCTCTTTTGATTTGTTTGATTATGATTTTTAGTTTTTGAGTAAATTATAAGGATACAAATTTAGTTTTTCTTCTCATGATAAGTTAATATTTTCAAGTCGATAATATTTGAGATTTTCAAATTCAATTTATATTTGTATGACTACACTAAATCTATCATGAAAAGGGATACATATGTGGTTTTCTTATTTTAAATAATTTAAAACTCAAAGAATTGAGTTTATATAAAATTAGTAGTTTTAGCTTTTAAAAATTGTCTTTTTATTTATTGAGAATTTGAATATTTATATGTCATCATATATAAATAGAAAGTTAAAGGTTCTCTCTTTATTCACTATTCTATTTTTTTTTCTTTTTATGCATATCTTTGTAGGCTTAATTTCACCGGACATACTTAAACTATACGCACCATTTCAATAGTATACCTAGAATTCAATTTGTTATACAAAAATATATTAACTTTTAATTTGTGTTTCACAAAAACATTTCCGTTCAATTTAACGAGAACTGTCAGACGGAAGTCTGATGTGGACAATAATAAATGAATTATAGGACAATTGAAACTCGCCATGTCAGATAATACAAGAATAGATTTTCTCTTTCCAATTTCGCAAAAAACACTCTCTCTTTTGCCCGTTCAATTTTGTTGCCCGTTAACATTCATTTTGTTCACTGAGTGTTCCCTTTCGTTCTCTTTCTTTTTTGAAAGTGACCCATCGTTTTTCCTTTAGCAAAGTAAATTGTTCCTCTCCATTCGTTTCGTTTAGAGAAAAAAACACATTTACGCTATTACCCAACTTCGATTGAGATTTAGAAAGTAGAAGGGGGTAAAAAAAGACAAAGAAAAGGACAATGAAGGCTTTTATTGTCTGGGATGGCCCCAAAACCTGACGGTACTATTCTTGTTCTTTTCCTTAATTTATATGGAGTATAATATGCTTTTGGCTTGGGTTTTTTAATTATATAGATGCATATGTAGTGTTCCTTTGTTGGTTTGTGTGGATCTAAGAATATTTAAGTGGAAAATGCTTTTCAAATAGTATGTACAGTTAGGGTTTTCATTATTTTATTTCTAAATGGGGGTAAAGGGTGTACTGGAGTAGTTATTTAATTGCAAAGTAGTGGTAGATTTAATTTTTTTTTTTTGAGAAAGGTGGTAGATTTCATTTTGGTTGTGCAATAAAGATTCAAAGTAAATTCTACTTATTTGTTCTTTGATGTATATTGTTTATCCACTAAGGAATATGAATTTATTGAACTCAAGAATATTCAGTAGGAAGTTAAAATATTCATTTGATAGATAAATAAATATAATTTTTTAACTCTTAAAGCCATTAGTTAGTTAGCTATTGAACTCAAGAAGATTCAGTAGGAAGTTAATGTCAAATGAAATGTTTGTTGACCTCTTTTATTATTATTAAAATAAATTTACTAATATTTCATGGCTAATTAGTCAAAAAACGAGGCATGATTTCTTTAGAAGATAAGCCAAAATAATGGTACAAAATACGTCAGTACAATAATGGATAATTGTTTGGCATATGAATTTGTAATTTGTAATTTTGTAAGGAATATATCTATGTTTTAGAATATGCAAATTGTCATTATGAACAGAATAACTTAAGATATAAAGCAAACACTAATTTTTTTTTAAGCTATTTGGAAATTACTCAAATCACTGCTAAATAAGAATTTGATAATAATAAGTTAAAAAAGGAATTAACAAAAAAATGCAAGATGGTAAGCTTTCAATCAATATGGCTAAGTTTTAATATTATGTAATTGAACACATGCAAGTGTAATATAATTAATGAAATGAATTTTGAATTTCATACAATAAACTACATTACTTTTAATTAATATTATGCTTATTGTTTATTATACTGAATTTTTACTTAATATTAAGTTTTTGTATTATTGCTTTTCTTTATTGGGTGAAATGCTTTAAAAATTCAAAGCGTTTATTATTTGGTGTTATTGGAATTGTTATGAATAGGTTTTGCGGAGTTAGATTATGATATTATTGTGCATTATGGGGGTGAAATGGGTGAATGGGGTTATTTTAATGGGGATGTAACCACCCTAGAGAACTGTAATGTAGATACCATGTCATTGGTTAGGCTAGACAAGTTACTACAAGACAAGGGCTTTGAGGGGATCCTTAGGTATCATTGGAAAGAGCCAGGGAAAGATTATGTAAATGGGTTGAGGGTTTTAGAGAAAGATAGTGACGTTTATGAAATGTCATTATATGGTAGTGATATAGGGATTATAGACCTTTACGTAGAACACTTAGGGATAAATGAATTAGAAAATATATTAAATGTGGCTAGGAGGAGGAGTGGTGTTGTCATAGAAGAAATACCAGATAATAGTGGACCCCCATGTATAAAGAAAAAAGTTAATAGAAAGACGTCCAACAGTGTCAATAGGAGTGAAGGAAGTAGTAGTCATGTGGAACCACATATAAATGTAAAGGTGCCTAACCATTTTACACATCTCTTGTTGCCTGATATGGGTAGCATTGACTTAACTTCATTGTCGGTCAATGAGAACTTTGAGTTTGTAGTTGGTGGAAGTGCGAGTGAAAATAAGGGAATTGAGAATGTAGGTACTAAGGGTTTAGGAGTTGCAGAAAATGCTACTAAAAATGCAGCAGAAATCTAAAGGGTAAATGAAGATAGGGCTGAGTTTGAGGGTCAGCGTAGGATGGGTCGAGATGGGGCTAAGTTTGATGGTCATGATGGGGCTAAGTTTGAGGGTCAGCATAGGATGGGTCAAGATAGGGCAGAGTTTGATAGTCAGGATGGGGCTGACTTTGAGGGACAGCCTAGGATGGGTCAAGATAGGGCAAAGTTTGATAGGGAGCTAAGGGATGATGAGTATTGGGTAGAGGAAGGAGATGAGGATTTCAATGAGGTCATGCAAGAAAGAGAGTCTCAAACTAATCTAAAGGGCAGACCTAGAGGCAATGGGGAAGGCTTTGCCCAAGGGAATCTAGGTGACACATTAAGGGTAGATGTAGATGATGATAGTTCAGAATATGCTCCCTCTGATGAGCTACAAACTGAATCTGATTCAGAGGATGAGGGTAAAACTAGGTTTCCAACCTTTAGTGCTAGAAAGGATATGCGAAACCCCACACTCAAAGTTGGCATGCTATTTCAAAATAGACACGAGTTTAAAGAATCTTGTAGGCAATATGGGATTAGGAATAGGTTTCAGGTTTGGTTTAAGAAGAATTGTGGTGAAAAGGTAGAGGCTTCATGTTACAATAAGGGTTGTGGGTGCAGACTGTATGCTAGCCTGTTTGATACCAAGTCTGAAACTGATAAAACATTCCAAATTAAGACAGCAAACCTTACCCATACATGCGCCAAGGTGCATAAAAATTTTCATGTTACCTCCACTTGGCTAGGGAAAGAGTACCTAGAGGATTTTAGAGTTAATCCAAATTGGGAGTTAAGTCATTTCATTGCTAGAATTAAGAAGGACCATGGGTACACAATTGGTAGGATTAAGGTGTGGAGGGCTAGATCAAAGGCATTGTCAATGATTAATGGTGATGAAAGTTTGCAATATGAAAGACTTCATGACTGCAAGGCAGAGCTCCTTACGACAAATCCAGGGTCTTCAGTAGTGTCAAAGGTTGAGTCTGGGGTTTTTGAAGGGATTTACATTTGTCTACATCCATTAAAGCATGCTTTTAAGTATTATTTGAGGAAGTTAGTGTGTTTAGATGGATGTTGGTTGAAGGGGAATTATGGAGGTTAACTGCTGTCAGCAGTGGGGATTGATCCTAATGACTGCATATTCCCCCTTAGCATATGCAGTTGTGGAGACAGAATCTAGCGCAATTTGGGGTTGGTTCTTAGGAACTTAAAAGATGATCTTGAATTGCACAATGACCATCATTTTACATTCATGAGCGATAGACAGAAGGTATGCAAACTTCTCTTTAATATATGATTTTCTTAAAATGTTTTTTATTTATTGTTTAAATGCATGAAAACCTAAATTGACTTCAATTTTATTCTGATTTTTTTATTTTGTTTTAATGAATGCAAACTTTTAGGGTCTAGTGAGTGTCATTAGTAGAATGTGGCCTGAGGTTGAACATAGGTTATGTGTTAGACACTTGTATACCAATTATAGAGTCCATTTTAAAGGAAAAGAAATGAAAGACCTATTATGGAATGCAGCTAGAGCAAGCTACATACAGAAGTTAGATAGTTGCCTAGATGATATAGAGAAAAAGAGTTAAGAAGCAAGAGAATGGTTAAGGGAAAGACCTTATAAGAAGTGGTCTAGGGCATGTTTTAAGACAAATGTTTTGTGTGATATGCTCATAAATAATCTATGTGAGTCATTCAATAAGTATATCTTAGATGCAAGAGAGTATCCAATAATCACAATGCTAGAGATGATAAGAACTATACTAATGAAAAGGATTTATAGGAAAAGAGAGGTCATTAAGAAAGTTCAAGGGAATTTATGTCCAAAAATTCAGAAGAAATTGAATGAAAACAAGGAATACTCACACCTATACATCCCTACATTTACTGGTGGGCCTAAAGTTCAGGTGGTTGGACCTCAAGGTCAATATGTAGTGGATATGGATCTCAGAACTTGTTCTTGCAGGAGGTGGGACCTCATTAGGATTCCATGTAACCATACAATTGCATGTATTTTAGAGAATAATGAAGTGCCTGAAACATATGTCAATGCAATATATTCAAAAGAGACTTATCTCAAGGTTTATAGCCACTTTATTAACCCTATAAATGGGCCTGATATGTGGCCTAAAGTGCATGTTTTGAAACCATTGATTGCACCTGAACCTATAAAGAAAAAGAGAGGCAGAAAATAGAAAACAAGGAAGAAGTAGGCAGAGGAACTAGAACAAATTGCATCTAAAGGGAAACTAAGCAAGAAAGGACTCGTTGTAATGAAGTGCAGTGTGTGTGGAGTCATTGGTCATAACAAGAGATTCCATGGAGTCACACACAAAGATAGTAATCCAGCTCAAGGAAAAACAGTAAGTCTTTTTTTATTATTGATTTCATGCAATTTTTTTTGAATATTGTTGTAACATGTTTGTATGATTTAAATTGTAGAAAAAAAGGACGAGAGTTTTAGAGACAGCTGCAAGTCAGCCCAATCCTACACAACACACTGACATACCTATGGATGTAAGAGTGAACTTGTGATTGATTCAGCATTTTAGTTTGTATTTTTGTTTGATTGGATGTTATGTTTGTTAAACAATTTTTACCTGGGATTGTTGTGAACTTGTGAGAGTGAACATGTGATTGAAAATTATTTGAGTGTGAACCTATGTTTTTTTTGTTATCGAGAAGCAATGAAGGACAACAACAAGGTACTCAAGAAACTAGCCATGCCAGCTTCACACCTCCTCAGCCAACTCAAGAAAGTAACAGTATTAATGCAGCTGCATCACAAAAGCATAGTAGAGGAAAAAGGAAGACTCCTGCTACTTCAAGGAGATAGCAAAAGAACACTTAAACTAGGGGACTTTTTTTTGTCATTATTACATGTTCATTCCAGAATATGAATGTTGGAATTTCTTTTGTCATTGAAGCAGGAAAGCAGCATGTTGGAATTTTTTCAGTTTATTTCGTGATCAATTCAGTAAATGAATGTAATAGAATATATGCTTTTTGTTAGGAATCAACATATATTTTGTGATTCAATTGTGAAACAGGAACATAAAACATCGACTTTTGGTTCACTATTGAATCATTACTATAATTGTTTAGGGCATCTTGCCATTGATGTAATGTATTGTAAAATTTAGTTACATAAATTCTTTGTAAATGTTAGTCCTTTCTATTGTTCAAAAGGATTTCAATGATATTTTTGAACTAAGAATTGATTTTTTAAGTGCTTTCAGCAATGCATACAGTGTAAGAAAACTCATTCATTTGGTCAAACTAATATCTCTAAATTTTCATTACATGGCAAAATGGATATTTTGCTATCAATTAGTTAATTCTACTATTGGAATAACCTCCCCAATATCTAACCCCATCCAACACAGGAAAAAAAATCTATTCTTCACGTTAATTCAATCTTGACCCCAAAATGTAGCTGCACAGCACCAATACAACTACCAGGGAAGCTCCAAGAAGCTTACACATCCATAAAGCTTTCTTCCTTGCATCATCCACCTCCTTCTTTCCTTTCTCCAATCTATCGAGCTTTCTCAACAATCCAACTATGACTACCTTCGATCGGGGATGAACAATAGGATCCACCCATTCAAGATAATGACAATAACTAGCAGTTTGAAAAGAAAAAAAGAAGATAAATCTACTTCCTACAAACCTCATAAAATGCAGCAAAAAAAGACGAATATACATCTACCCCATATTTATTGCATCCGAGGAATCTTTGCCCAGGATTACTTTCAGTCCATGAGGTTCTCAAAATTGCTTCTTGACCACATCTGCACAGTCTTGAAGCCATCGCATTTCATTCTATGCTAGATGTAGAAGATTTGGCCATGAGAGGGTTACGAAAATAAAGAGATGAGCTAACGTGAGAAAATCTAGGTTTTTTAAACGATTCATTTAGGGTATAAGTCAAAAGGAAAAGATAGGGCAGGAGAGAGAAAATTGTGATTTTTATTTTTTTTTCTATTATCTAACGTGGCAAGTTTCAATTGTCCTATAATTCATTTATTATTGTCCACATCAGACTTCCATTTGACAGTCCTCGTTAAATTGAATGGAAGTGTTTTTGTGAAATACAAGTTAAAGTTAATATATTTTTGTGTAACAAATTGAATTCTAGGTATGCTATTGAAATGGTGCGTATAGTTTAGGTATGTCCGGTGAAATTAAGCCTATCTTTATATGGTTGACAATTTAACTTAGTTTTGTACTTTGACTTCTTCAATTTATTGACATTTGAAAGAAGAATATTATGATAGTTTATTATGTTGTTTGAGTGGTTTGCTTGGTTTTGTTTTGTCATTTTCATTTCACTTTATATTTTTCTTAGCTTAGTTTGGTTTAATTTTATTTTATTTTGTTTATTTTTATGTGTGCAATTCAAAAGGATATAAGCATATTTTATGCAATTATGACTTAATTATTATACTTTCGTATGTTTTTTAATTATATACTCTCAATTGAATAAATCTCTAAAAAGACATAAATTGTGCATTTAAATCATTTTAAATTGCCTACAAGACTTTATTTCTTATAATAATTCTAGTCTCATTTTCCCTGAAAAATGAATTTTTATAATTTTGACACCATTTATTTCGATAAAATAACTTATAGGAAAATATTTTTCATGAATAATATTTTATGGGAAAATACATTATTTTCCGACATTTGGATTTACGTGAAACTTTCTTGAAAATTATTTTTCAACATTTTGATATAACATTAAAAAATTTAATTTTCCATCATATAAATAATGCATCTACAACTATTATATTATTCATAAGCAATCTATATAAAGATAAATCTAATAATTAGATTTTCTATTTAAAACATATTCTTGGAATATAAATATTATAATGATGATTAATTTAGTCTAATAATATGATTTAATTTTTTTAATTAAATTATTTAACAGTGTAGTGTATATCATGTTAAAATAATTTAACAATATATATAATTACATATATTTCTAAAATATATATTTTAAATGGTATGAGCTTTAATATATTTTAAAAAATATTTAGTTAAAACAATTTAATGATTATTTTAAAATAATCATGTTGCAAAAAGTATCATGTAAAATATATTTCAAATGATATTGACTATCAATAAATTATTTTAAATATTTCTTCCAAAAAAAAAGCCACTTGATACATTTTTAATACTTTGAAAGAGATTGCAGACCCATAATTGCGCTCTTCAATAGGTGAAATGTTCATTAGTAGATTACAAAGACTAGTTTTGGATTATTACATATGTTGGAAAAATATTTTTTCATGTAAATAGGGGTAAATCATTTTCCTTAACTACTAACTTATTTTCTATTCATCAACAACTTATTTTTCTTAACTTATTTTCTTTCAATGTTCCAAACAACAAAAATTATAGAAAATATTGTCATGCAAGTTATTTTACATAAATAAATGGAGCCTTACTCAATATATATATATCTTACATTTGAAATGAATAATATAAGTATTATACACCCGTATGAAGCACGAGAAATTGTTTAGTATATATTAAAACAAAAACATAAGGATAATCAGTAATCTAAGAATAATAGAAATCCAACAGTCCTATTCCTTGTAGGATAAGATGATACATACTTTTCCTATATATAACTATCATTAAGCAAAGGCTCTACTAAAATTTAATAATAACCTCCTCCTTTATCTTTTCTTTAGCTTCTTCAAGATTATCAAATATCAATGGTGCTCTTAGTAGAATCCAACCAAGATTATCAAGTTTATATTTCTACTTAGGAAACTAACAATCCTATTGAAGATGATACTATGTCCAGTTCCAAGCTAGTCATTAGCTCTAAAGTTGAACTTTGTTGTCAATCACAAGCACCCTTCTGTGGTAGATGCAACTTGATATTCTCTACTAACCATGAACCGCCACTACTAAGAAAAATTAGTATCCATAAAAAAGATCTCGTATTTAGATCCTTGCACGACTCATTCAAATTAAACGATGGTATTGAAATGCTAACCTTTATGATTTATGATATGAATATACCTTTCTCACTGAAAAAGAAAATCCACTGGATCCAACAACCAAATGGATCGTGGATTCTACTAGATAACAAAGATGATCTGCTAAGGTACATACATGATCTTGTCTTTAACATTGTTAAAGGGATTGACAAGAGTATTGAGCCTAATATGAAATTTAACATGACTGTTATTATTACAAAGAAGATATTTTTTACCTCATCATGAATATCAAACAATAGTTCAAAAAAGAGATGATGAATAACGCATTAAGGAGATTAATGCTCGAGCAGTAGAATAAATAATTGGGCATTAAGTTTACTTAGGTGTTTTATTATCAAGGACTAAATTGCTGAAGATGTTGAATGAGAAAGGTGTAGATTTAGGCTTCCATCAAAGTCCTTTGGAGTCTATTGCCAATCTAAGTACAAAAGAGACAACAAGGTTTTTGAAGCGAAAGTTAATAGAGGAAATTATTATTAAACTCTTCATTTGAGAACATGAGATCTAAGGGTGAAAAACTTGAATCAATGAGACTATATGCAATTTGCTTATAAGAAGTGGAGCTTTTAGATCGTGTGTCTCGCTTGCCTTACTCTCATATGTTTCATCGAGACTACATAAGAGCTTTGCATATTAAAAGTCATTATTATCCCTTGTGCCGATTTAGTATGGTTTCTAGCAAGCTATAATTTGATTTAGTTTAGTCTTGAATTTATTAATTAGTAGCTTGAAAGAAACCAACTGATTGATGTACAAATGATTATTCTTATGTTATATTTTTCATTTATTTTTTATTTCTGTAATTTTTATTTGTCACTTTTTTAAATTTCTGCTTTTTGTGTTCTCTTTATATAAAGAAAATTGAATTTGCATAGTGATGAATAATATAGTGTAACAGAATAGTTTTCTCATTTTATGTCTATTTTACCCTAAACAATATTAAATGGCTATTAATTGCCTCTTTAATTGAGGAAGAGCCAACTCATGAAGATAGATTCTCGAAGACTCATTAATACATTAATTTTTTAAATTTTTCAACTTTTCAAATTAATTCCCCATGTTTAAAATTATGAATTTCTCTCATTTTCATAAAGTCTTGAGCATTTTCACTCAAATTATGCACCAAAATTTTTTATACTCTCACTGTCTCATTAACTTTTACAATATGCCCTTATATAAATTTAAAACAGAACATGAACATGCAACTGCATTCATAAGTTTTTCAAACAAAGAGCTATAGAAAGAGGGAAACAATGATTCTTATATCATGAATCCACCATTGTCATTTGATCTCAATGATGTTCCAACCAATTTTCCCATACATTCTCAAAATATGTACACAACTTCACAACTACAAGATTTGAACTCCTTACCTAATGAAAAAGAAAATATTGTTATTATTCCTGAAATGAGTTATACCCAAAATATTATTACATGCAGTGGAAAAACAAAAAAGAAAAAGAAAAATATACTTGATAATGTAAAGAATTTTGTAAACACCACGTTTTTTTGAGTTGCAATATAGTAACTTAAAAAAATGTGCATAATTATGAAAAAGTTACTGCCATATTAAAATATATGTGATGTTAGTTCATAAAATTTGGCAAAATGCAAGGATCTATCTGGAGAATAATATTTCTTGCATAAAAGGCTCCTAAAACATGGGAAGTAAGATTTCAAATTCCAGCACATTGGATAATAGACTTAGATGTTATATGACAATTTGATCTATAGGGCACGAACTAGACGCATCTGTTTCATGCTATAAAGCCATTGTTGAAAGATGAGAACAAACCATCAATAATTCAGTTCTACCTCTATGATTGATCTAAGTAAATTAAATAGTCAACCTTATTTCCTAACCATGCATGACATAATTCTTATTGATGAAAAATGGTTCTATATGTATAAAGAAACAAATCAATTTTATTTAGCAAAAAATGAAGAAAAACCTTTGAGAAAATGCAAAAGCAAGAGCTTCACTCTCAAAATAATGTTCATAGCAGATTTTGCATGATCTAGATTCGATGAAAATTTAAATGTATTATTTGATGGTAAGATTGATATATGACCATTTATTCTTATTGACCTAGCCAAAAGGAATAATAAGAACTATTCAGCTAATACAAAGAAAACGAAACACATACTGTCAATAACAAAAAGATGTCATCCATGATGTTCTCATTCTTAAACTTTTGTCCTCTATAAAAGAAAAATGGTCACACATTTATTGTCCAACCACCATTTTCATACAACAGGATAATGATATGCCACATGTAGAAGTTGGTGATGTTCAATTTGCACAAGTTGCAATTGAACTTGAATTGAACATCCTTTTACTGTGTCAACCTCCAAATAGTCCAGATTTAAATATTTTGACCTTGATTTTTTTGAGAAATTAATTCAATTAAGCATAGGGAGGCTAATGGTACTATTAATTAACTTGTTAATATTTAATGTAGCTTATCAAGATAAAGCCACAACTCAAGTTCATAAAAATGCATAGTAGGTGCATTGTTGGGACATAAAAATTAAGATATAGTTATAAACTTAAAAATTTGAAAATTTAAACAAGCTTAGCTCAAATTTATTTTATCTAAAATACTTTCAATTATTTTTATTATTAGTTTATACAAAGTTATAAATAATAAATTTTTTCAAAACGAATTACAATGTATGACAAATAGAGCAACATGGGCAACATGTGAGTCTTCATCTAATTTAATTTAAAGCCTTAAGCTTCTTCTTTAAGAAAAAAAAGTTATAGAATTTGTTATTTATATAAATTATAGGAAGTTATATAGTCTAATGGAATTTAGATTTGAATAGAAAATTAATATAGTCTAATAGAATTTAAATTAAAGTAAAAACTTAATATAATCATTCAAGATTAAATTCATTTTTTCAATCAATTAAATTGAAATCTTTAAAGATATTTTTATCAAATTAGTTAATTTTTTAAAGCATTTTCCTCTGTATCCAGTTGTATAATATTATGGATGAGTCGTAATTTAATGGAAAAGTGAATAAGCGGCCAAATAAATACATTTTTCCCTGTACTTAAAAAAAAACGTATAACACCTCCAACTTTTTGGAGAATCATTTGTACAGCTCAAGTTAATTTTTTTTGCACAAATTAAGCCTTTCTCCAATCTAGTATAAGCACGTGAATTACAAACCTATTGAGTAGGATAAGTAAGTCAAAGTTAGCAGTGAAACCGAGCGGAGCCGAGCCAAATATGCTAATATTTTGGCTTGGCTTGACTAATACATGGTGTTGTTTGAGATTGGCTTGAGCTCGAGCCATTTTTAAGGCACTTTGATCAAGCTCGGCTTGAATTACAATAATTATTATTGAGCTCGGCTCATCTAGCTCACTTATAAAGAATGACTTAATAAATAGTGGCTTCACATGAGACCTAATTAATTGTGCAGTGAATTTCTAACAAACTCCATAAAGATGCTAACAAAATCCTTAAAGATGCTGGCGCTAAAGACAAAAATTAATATAAAATTAAGTGCAAAAGCTTATTGTTATTCGTCCAATTTTATTTTAAAGAACAGTTTGCTTATAATTAATTAAAAAATTAATATAAAAATTAAGAAAAATTATAATCATACCCCTATATTTTAACCAAATTAACTACTCTATCCTTATATTTTAGAAAATACACTATTATGCACCCATAGTTTAGGTTCATTGCACTAATATGTGCTTCCATTTAGTCCTTTCATTTTTAAAGAGTAATTCAATAAAATATTTTACTATTCAATGAGAGAGAATGAAATATATATCAAGAATACCCTTTTCTCTATCAACTACTTCCTTAATCCATGCAAATTTCTTGCATTTTCTTTTCTGATTTTTTTTTCTTTCAAAACGATTGACAATGGTGAGAGGCGATTCGTGTTGTCATTTCCGATCCCAACTGAGGTATTCTTTTATTTTATTTTTTAGTCAGGGTTAACATTGTTATTTCATAAGATTTTAACAATTGAAAATGAAAAAGTTGGATATAAATATATATCAGTGTGACAGACCTAAATCATGTATGTATAATGGTGTATTTTCTAAAATACAAGAGTAGAGTAGTTAATTTAGTTAAAATAGAGGGGTATAATTATAATTTTTCCTAAAAATTATTCATATAGAGATGAAATCCTAGTTTTAAGAATAGCTAAACTTAAAGGATATTCTAAATCATTTTAAGGCTACAACAAATTGTAACATATTTTTTCGATAAAAAATAACCTGCAATCATATATCTTCGACATAGCCAATTAGTAGAACCGTAATTTAGAAATCAGTTTATAAAATTAAACACTAAGAGGAGACCAATAGGAAATATGAATAAAAATATTTAACTAGCTCAACTAAACTATTTATAATCCCTCCATCTAAAAACTAAAAGGATATGATAACAAAAGAGTAGTCATTATTAGTAGAGAAATTCCAACAACAATTGCTAACCTGAAAAGTGAAATACATAGAATTAGATAATTGTTAAAATATGTAATTTTTATTCATTTAAGATGTGAAATATAAAATTATAACACAATAATATTTTACTTTTTGGATAAAGGCTATTCCAAGCATACTTCTTGTATAGACTTTTCATTACCCTATCACAATTGCAAGATATAAATTACTTAGTTATATAGTCAAAGATTTTAAACTAATAACATTTTTTAATAAGTTCCTAATAAAATAAATATCTGATAATAATTTGGAAATAAATTTGAAATGAAATGAAATACCTAAAGACAGCTTATAAATAAAATTTATAATAAAGTTACAGACTTTGTGTAACTTTAAAATCACAACGTAGCCAATCTCTTGTGCATATTAAAGGTTGAACCATTTCTGGCTTTAAAGAGCTACAATATTGATCAGGTACTCTACCTCCTGTACTAAAAGTGGACTCGAAAGCTACCATTCTAACATGAATACATAATATATCACGAGTCATCCTTGATAAAATTTGAAAATTCAAAGTATTTGCCTTCCACCAATTTAAGGCATCAAACTTGCTATCTTCTTTACAAACATAAAGACCCTCCTCTAAATAAATATCCAAATCAGATTTGAGAGGTTGGATGGAATCCAATTCTTTTACCCATAAGTCAAATTCACTCCTATCCTTAGTTTTACTTTTATTAATGCCATGAAAAATAGAGCTAGTAACATTAGAAATGTCATTACTATAAGAACTAACTTCCAAATGTTGAGTTTGTTTGACATCCAATGTATAAGAAATAGCATAATCATTATAAATCTCATGTAAGGAATCACAAACAAGATTAATATTCAATTTAGCTTCCCAAGACTGGTAAATTTTTAGAAAGCAAAACTCAATAAATTTCATTTTAAACTATGGATCCAAAACTGTTGCAATAGCCATCAACAAGTTACAATCTCCCTAATATTTATCAAATTTCTCTCTCATTTTAGAATTCATTTTTCTCATGTACTCTCTTTCATCTAAAGACTTCCTATTTAGAATTTGCTTAATTTTCCAAATCTCAGGAAGAAATAAATTTGGTGTTGGATATGAACAACTTGAGAAACCATTAGTAGCATCGTTAAAAGCCTTTAAAAATAAACTCACCCCTTCTGCTCTTTCCCAATCTTTGATAAGCATAACACTTAGCTCAAAGATCTGTTGGTTAGCTTTCCCTTTTTATAGGGATTTTATTTCAGTCAAAGTTGTTGTATGTGTATCCTAGGTTTTAGGGAATTCTTCCTTTAGCTCTTCAAATAACTTGAAAGAGTCAATTGTATTTTGTCTATATATTACGTGATAATGAAAGCAACATATACTACAACATTTACGTAATTATCGTTGGCTCTTTATGGTATCAGAGCCCTACTAAGGTTTAAACACCTTTTTTTTCCTTTTCCTTTCTTCTTCTTCTCTATCATATCCGATTTCATGGCTCCCAACCCACCCATTTCTTCTACTCCTATCAATGTGTTACCCTCCACCATTCCTTCCATTCATAACCATGTTACAATTGAACTTACATCCTTTAATTACATTTTGTGGAAAACACAACTAATTCCTCTTCTCCATGGCCAACAATTGTTTCATCATATTGATGAATCGAGTGATCCTCCTCCCAAACTGATTAACAATGCTCCAAATCTTGCCCATCAAGAGTGGTTCATCAAAGACCAAATTTTCCTAGGATGGATTCTAATCTCCCTCTCTAAATCGATCTTATCCCAGGTTGTTGGTGCCAACATTGCTTATGATGCTTGGAGTCGTCTGAAAACCACATATGTCTTTGGCTCAAGGGCGCAAATCAGAACTATCAAAATGCCCTTCATTCGCTTTTTAGAGATACTGACACTATTACGAATTATATGAGTAATGCAAAGCAACTATTTGATCAGCTAGTTGCTTTTGATGCTCAGATTTTTGAAGATGATCTTGTTGATCATATCTTAAGAGGCCTAAGCTCGAAGTACAGACCATTCACGGGCAATATTGAGGCTTGGTTAACATTTATTTCTTTTGATGATCTATTTGGTCTTCTTCTTTCTGAAGAGATGCAACTCCAAAGCTCTAACTCTTCAATTCATACACATGCTATTGCGCATTATAATAATCGCCAACCAAATTGTGGTGGATCAAGAGGGAGAGGATATGGTGGTAGGCATGGAGGCTACCAATCCCATTCTAGTCATGGTTGCAATCAAAACCTTAGGTCTAAAGGATTCAATCTTGTTTATTACAACTGTAGAGGACAAGGCCACAGCGCTAATTTATGGTCCAGTCCCAGATACAGTAATCATAATTCAAAACCCATAAGTAATTACTCTTCCACACCTACTGCTGCTCCTAAACCGTGGATTGTGGACAGGGAAGCGACTCATCACTTGACGTCTGAATTGAAAAACTTGGGCATTCACTCTGAATATTTTGGCACTGATGAAGTTGCTCTCACTAATGGTAAAAGCTTTTCTATCTTTACTGTTGGCTCTAATCATATTACTCTCAATTCTCATAATTTTTCGTTAGATAATATTTTGCATGTTCCAAACTCTAATACCAATTTATTGTCTGTTCGTCAATTCTCTATTTCTAATGATGTCTCACTTGAATTCTTTCATAATTTTTTATTATAAAGGACCTTCGGTTGAAGCAAATCCTTCACATGGGACAAGTTAAGAATGGTCTGTATGCTTTGGTCTCAAATGCCACTTCACTAGCTTCCAATTCAGTTACATTGTCTACCTGGCATGCTCGGTTAGGCCATGCCTGTTCTAAAACTATTGCCAAAATTCTCTTATTGAATAATTTGTTTGGTTCCAGTAAAGTTCATATATCCTTATGTGAGACATGTTGTGTTAGCAAAGCACATAAGTTGCTTTTTTCCAATTATTTCTTTGTTGCAAAAGAACCTTCAGAATTAATTTGTTCGGACTTATGGGGTCTTGTACCCATCCCTTCTTCTGATGGTTGTTTATATTATGTTTTATTTTTTTATCATTTCACCAATTATTCCTGGATTTATTTTATTTAGAGAAAACCAGATGTTTTCTTGTGTTTTGTCAAATTCTGAACCACAATTGAAAATTTTTTTTGGTAAAATAATTAAACAATTTCAATTCGACTAGGGTGGGGAATACCAAGCATTTCAAACATATTTGATTAATAATGGGATTATACAATGCAGCTCATGTCCACACACACCCGGACAAAATGGATGTGTAGAGAGAAAACACCATCACATGACAGAAACCGGTGAGCCTACTTAATTCATGCCTCCGTACCACCTAAATATCGGGATCATGCATTTGCTACTGCAGTTTATACAATAAATAAACTACCCACTCCAAATCTTTGCCACAAATCAGCTTATCAAATAATTTTTCAACGTAATCCAGAATATAATTTCTTTCATGTTTTCGGTTGTTGTTGTTATCCTTGGTTATGACCATATACAAAAAATAAACTTCAGCCACGTTCCACTAAATGTGTCTTCCTTGGTTACAGTCTTTTACATAAAGGTTACAAATGTCTCTCTTTATCTACCAATAAAATATTCTACTCACTTTATTTTTTATTTGATGGACAGGTTTTTTCATTCAAGGAAAGTGATGGTCGATCCTTTATCCTCAATTCACCACCTCCTTTACTGTCAATCTTATCACTTACCAAGCCACTGCCATCCAATACAAGTAATTGTACCACTCCTCCTTTTTTGGTTAAAAGACCTTCTCCATTCAATACGAGTCCAATTCTCAATTTTTCTAACTTCACCACTACTAAATAGTCCTGGTATAACTTAACTATCTTCAATTGCAACTCCTATTATACTCGAACTGCCACTCCTTTTACCTTCAACTTTACCGAATCCTCCATCTATACAACCTACTGGTTCGGCATCCACCCAACTCCAATATGTAACTCCCATGGTAACCTGATCTAGAATAGGAAACCTTAAGCCTAAAACATATCAATTCGAAGTGATTTCTACACCATATTCCTTTTAATAGGCTGTTAAACATTCAGTTAGGAGACAAGCAATGTTCAAAGAAATTGATGCTCTCATGGCTAATGGTACTTGGGATTTAGTTCCATGATCACAAGCTTTGAATGTTATTGGGAGTAAATGGATTTTTTGCACTAAGACTAAGCAAGATGGTTCCATTGATCGATACAAGGCGAGATTAGTCACTAAGGGGTTTCACCAACAACTAGGGGTAGGTCATATTGAGACATTTACTCCAATGATTAAGCCTGCTACTATTTGCTTAGTCTTGTCAATTGTTGTAAATCATGCCTGACCCATTCAACAACTTAACGTATCCAATGCTTTTTTGCATGGAATGCTTAACGAACCAGTTTTTATGGAACAGCCACAGGGATTTCTTGATCGAACCATACCGGAGTATGTATGTGCTTTAAAGAAGTCCTTATACGGGTTAAAATAAGCTCCGCATGCTTAGTATTTTTGTCTTACCAATGCCTTGCAAAAATTGGTTTTCACCGATCGAAGGCAGATAGTTCATTGTTGATCTTTTCCTCTAGTTCAGATATTACTTATTTCCTAGTTTATGTCGAAAATTTGATTTTGATAGGGTCCAGTTCCATTCTTCTTTGACAAATCACTAATCAACTTAGCTCAGCAATTGCATTCAAGGACCTGGGTACTCTACACTATTTCTTAAGAGTCGAAGCTTCCTACTCATCTACTGGACTTCTCCCTTCACAGTCCAAGTACATAAGGGATTCTTTGGCGCGTCAATATGCATGAGGTGACTATTGTCAAAACGCCTGCAACTCCTCAAATTGTACTGTATAAAGATTTTTCTCATAATTTCAAAGATCCTAAGTTATATAGACAAGTGGTGGGCATGTTACAATATCTAGCTCTTACTAGACCTGACATCACATTGGCTATCAATAAGACATCTCAATTCATGCACTCACCATCCGTACATCATTGGCAAGCAGTGAAACGAATCCTTTGTTATCTCCGTGGTACAGCTAATCATGGTTTGTTACTTCGTTCCTGTGATTCTCCATCTCTATTTGCCTTTTGTGATATTGATTAGGGGGCGATCAAATAGATCGCAAAGGTACTTTGGCCTATGCTATTTTTCATGGGGTTAATTTAATTTCATGGTGCTCTAAAAAATAGCAAATTGTTGCTTCCTCCATCACCAATTCTGAATACCGTGCATTAGCAAGAGCTGCTTCTGAGGTCTATTGGCTACAAGGACTTCTTCGTGAGCTTAGGCAATACATTCCTTTTGTTCCAAAGATTTGGTGTGATAATGTTTCGGCTACCTACCTAGCAACCAATCTAGTGTTTCATGATAGGTCCAAACATCTAGAGTTGGACTTCCATTTTGTTTGAGATCAGATTCGCAGGAAAAACCTTCAAGTATCTTACATCTCTACCATGGACCAACTCGCAGATATTCTGACCAAGCCCTTATCTAAGTCATGGTTTCTTGATTTGAAATTCAAATTAAAGGTAGTTTCCCCCATCAATTTGCAGGGGGGGGGGGGGGGGCTTAGCTCAAAGATTTGTTGGTTAGCTTTCCCTTTCTATAGGGATTTTATTCCAGTCAAAGTTGTTGTATGTGTATCCTAGGTTTTAGGGATTTCTTCCTTTAACTCTTCAAATAACTTGAATGAGTCAATTGTATTTTGTCTATATATTACATGATAATGAAAGCAACATATATTGCAACATTTATATAATTATCATTAGCTCTTTAATCTTGACAAGAGAGAAGCCATTGATAATGTAGATCTCTCTCTTTGTATCTACGAAAAGCCTCTTTAAAAACTAATGTAGCTTCTAATATTGCATAAGTTGAATTCCATCAGGTTGGTACATCAAGAATCAATTTTTTTAAAGTAGGCAATTGTAATTGTTTTACAATTTTAGAAAACTTATGAAGTCTTAAAGAAGACATTTTCAAATATTTCACACTTTCACATATATTAACAATCAAATCACGTTTTTCAGTCAATCCATCTTGAACCATAAGATTTAACACATCTGCACAACAAAGAACATGAAATATCTTCTTACCTTTAAGAAAAAGCTTTCCCTTTACAAGATCTCTTAGGTTTTTGACAACAACATCATTTGATGTTGCATTATCTAATGTAATAGTACACTTTTTGACTCAATCTCCCACTCACAAAGGCATTGAAAAATGCAATCAACTATAGCAACTCGTGTGTGGCAGTGCTAAGCCAACAAAGTTTAATACACGCTTATGTAACTTCCATTATGAATCTAAGTAATGTCCTGTAAGATATAAATAGCTTATGGTTTAATTTGAAGTGCACAAGTCAACAGTTAAACTAATTTTATTAATACTAACAAGTATGTCTTTCAGCTTCTTTTCTTCAATAAATATTTTCATGTAATCATTCCTCAAAGTTGCTTGCGATATTCTCTCAAAACGAAGATTAAAAGTCTTAAGTAAGAAAACGAATAGCTCATGCTCAATCATTCGAAAGGAATATTCATGATCAAAAACCATTTTTGCTAAAATTTCTCTAACTTTCTCCTTATTATACCTGTAAGTTGTAAAATTATCGCCTAATCCTTCAAGACCCATTGGCTCAAGAATTAAAATCTTTTGTTTTTTGTCAATAACTTGATGACTAACACAAGTGTTCATGTGTCTTAAAAAGTGAGTAGTTGAACCTCCAGTATTAATAGTCAACAAGGCATTACATTAGTTGCATTTTGCCTTTTTAGCCCTATCTTCAAGTACCATCTCTGTGAACTCTGTCCAAAGTTTTGACTTTTGCTTCTTTTCTTTTTTCTGTAGATGATTTGTAGCTTCATCATTATTTTCCCTTTCTTGTTCAATGATAATAGATATATTTTCATTGTAGCAGAATCTAAAAAGTAATAGTATTTATTAAATATGTAGTAAATAGAACATAAATAAGAACTATAAATATCAAAATTTTAAAAAACTTCATTTTTGCTAAGGAAAAGGTAAAAAAAATACAAAAATATAAAAATACAAAAATCCAGGTACACCATACACATAAGAAAGAAGCATGAATCTAATTGAGGAGTTGCATATCAGATAACCATAACTAATGAGAAATCCAAATAAATCAAGTTTATAGTCCTAAAATCTCTATATCAACATCATTCACATTTCCCTGCATCAATAAGCAAGGTTTAACAAATGCTTGTTGCACAAATAACAAATTGAATTTTGATAAATTGATGTTTATAATCAAGTAAATCTAAATGAAATACTAACTGGGGGAAGAACAGAAGATTACACCAAATGAATTTAACTTTATAATAAGAAAATTAAAGGCATAAAAAAAGTTAAATTAGAAGAGAAATCTTACCTTTTGGGTTATTTGTAGTCATTCTTTGATATGTAATTAATGAATAACAAAGAAGAAATTGAAAGATTTGTAGTTATGCTTACACAAAGAATCGACAGCAGGCTTAAAACAGTGAGATCTTTGAGTTTTTATTTCACAGTAGAGGGAAGATTGCCACCACCATTCACAATAATTTATCACTATTGTTACTCGTTCCTTAGTTGCTTATAATATATTGCCTAAATCTGAATCTTCCATTTGAAATTTGATAGCATTAGAATTCTATTTCAGTTGTAGTTTGCTTTACTTTTTTATCTCCTAATTTCTCTCTAACCATACAACTCCTTTTGCTTTTTATGCACATATAATTGGTAAAGGTACAAATGTACAGTAGCTAAAACCATAAAATAAAAGCAAAATATGACACTTTCATTCCATGCATCAATTATTTATAATATTTAGATAATTGGTTTTAAACAAATCTATAAAGCTCGTCAAGATCTGAGTCGAGCTTTTGTTTTCTAATGCTTGGCTTGTTTGTAGCTCAAGCTTATATTCCTGATCAAGCTCGGCTCGTGTACAATATGAATAGATTTGAACGAGCCAAAAGCCAAGCCAAGCTCGAGCCAATCTTAGACTACTCGGATCGTTTTACACCCCTAGTCAAAGTGGAATCGTTTGAATTTTCAAATCAACAATTTAAAAAAAATGAAGTAAAAGACAAAAATGACAACTTAGTTATTATTTTCCACAACCAACACCACCATCGATCTCAGGTCTCAACTCCGCTGTTATCTTTCGTCAAATGAACATGATTCATTGAGCGATGACCTATACTTTGTAGTGAATGCTTTCTTGTGCAATCATTTCTGCATGTATGAGTTCAAGGTGAGGCGATGCGCATGTGGGAGGTCACATGACTCGACTGAATATCTATGTGCACATCTTGGAGAGAAGGCTCGTTAACGTGAGAAAAATTATTACAACGACACTGTTTAATTTCAGATTTGAGGTTCCTGAATTGGATTTTTTCTACAGCTTTGTTGTATGAATTTTATTTTAATCATTGCTTGAGAAAAAGAGATCCTTATTGATGGGTTATTCCTTATTGAAGGAAAATTGAAAAGTTTGTGGTTTTGCTGTTGGGAATGAAAATTGGATTTTCTGCAAAAAAAATTTTAGCTTCGAGTGGCAATTGAAAGAAAAGAAAAAAGAAATTAAAGAGTTCAACTCAAGAGATGAAGAACACATGAAATTTCTAGATACAAATACAGAATTATAGAAGAAAAGAAAAAAAAAATAGAGTATCAAAATAAGAGTTTACTCTCCAAGAACATTTTCAAAAACTGAAATTTGCAAAATGAAAGCTATGGAAGATATGAAAATGGCAAAGTTGAAAATTAAAAGCATCTTCCTCCAAAAGTTTACGAAGAAGCTCAAAATAATTTTACTTACACTCTAGTCATTGACACAGAGGGAGAGAAAGATCGCAAATTGTTTTTTTATAAGTAAAACTCTAGTTCAGGGTAGAAGAGAAATGGAAAGTAGTTGTCAAATGGAAGGAAGATTTCCATGTGCTAAGAGCCAAGCTGGACAAGATTTTTTCATATTGGCCTTATAAGTGCAATTAACGCTCCTTTCGGAGATTGTATCCACACTCTGGTCTACCAGCATGGAGAGATGCAAGAATGATATAAAAAATGGATTTGAGGTGCATAATTGGTATCCTGCAAAATTGAAGGTGCTGTAGTGTTTTTTTTTTCTTTTTTTTAAAGTACATGGGCAAATGTCTGTATTTGGCAGTCAATTAACCAACTATCTAATTGAACAATAATAAAACAAAGAGTTTATTTAATTGTTTAAGAAATAGAGATCCTAATTTGCAATTGTTAGTAAACTACAAGGACTACACAATAATTATTGATCCAATGATTAATAATAAACAAATCAAATATATTATATTATCATATAGTAACATGCATTGCCCGTACCCGTTTTGATTCAGAAAGACACCGTTCGTTGTTGCCTAGGGTTCCTTCCTTTCTTCACCTATTATTTTATAAACAGAAACAAATTTTCCAATCGAAGCTTCTTCAAAGTTTGCTCTCATTTTCGCTTCCTTACCTTCTACAAATCATTGCGCTTCGCTTTTCATCCGGTACTACTCTCTCTCTCTTTTTCTCTCTCTTTCATGTCTTGTGGATTTTTAAGTGCTGCTTTGTTCGTTTCTGCAAACACGAAACACACATTGCATCTCTTTTTTTTATTCTTCTAGGTTTGGTTGAAATGCAGTTGCCTTTGTACTTAGATTTTTCTGTTTTCGTTGATTTTGCTGATTGAGGGCTGTATTTCCTTAATTTGAAGAGGGAAATAGTAATAGAGTGAAAATTTTTCGAAGCTTAGCTCGTCAGTTTTTTTTTTTTTGAGGTATGAAATCTAGAAAATAAATATTGAAGGTTACTGCTGCAAATTAATTGACTTTTTAAATAGCTAATCGAGAAACGAACATATTCAAATTGGCAGTGGCAGAGCTGATGATGAGTATGGTTCTTTGTCCAGTATACGTCAAGTGGCTGTTCTAAATGTTTGATTGCGAACTGGGTTTGTTGTTATACATTGAGCTTCCTTACGTAATTGGCTATTTCTGGAAGTGGGTGTTAATAGACTTTTATTGCTTATGATAACAAAAATGGCAACTTCTATTCTACAATCTTTTCCTCGTGATTCGTTGAAACTTTTATAGTTTTTAACTTTTTATAACTAGAATAAAGTGTACTGGATTTGTAAAGCATACCTGCAATTTCAGTCCATGTCTCAGGCTTTATATGTCAATTTGTTGCATGGAGGTGCACAGATTGGCATGTTTAGAGTGAAATTCTTGTTGTTTATGTGAGATTGAATCTATTAGATCTTGCTTTCCCTTTCTGTTGAGCTCGACCCTTCTTTTTTTTCTTCTTTAATATCAAAATGACCCATAAAAGAATTATGGAGACTCCTTTTTTTTTTTTTCTTTTTTAGAACATAACTTGGCTAGTCACCTGAAATTAACTTGAAACATTATGATTTTGTCGTTAATTTGTTCTATCATCAATCATCTTTAAATTAATTTATTAATTCTTAGATGCTGCTTCCTTCCTTTTCTCATTTTTGTTATGTGGTTAAATGTGCACGATGGGATGAAGCTGGTTAATGCTTAAACTTGCCTTCCTTTTTTTGGACAGAGGTCTTGTTCTAATTTCAAGAAGTTCTTTTCTTGATATTTTTGAACCACCATCATAAGCCTCATAATTGTCATTCAGAAATCTCTTTTTGCCTATCGCTGTTAGTACTGCTGCTAATGTTATCATTATTCCTTAGAAAATTTTCACATTACAACCACCTCGAGACTTATCTCATCACATGGGTTCTATTCATATTCTGCAACTCCTTTTGGCCTTTGATTTTGTTCCTCCTTTCAATATATGTATACTTTTTCCCATGAATTCTTCTGGCCTCTGTGCCTTCTTCACAGTTTCCCTGCAAGCTTCTTTACTTAAATACATAAGATGCCAAGGGCAAAGGGAAACGCATCAGCAGTGGCTCAACCAGTTGAACCTGAAAACTCTCTTGAGTCTGACGAGAAGGTTGATCTAGATGAAGATGATCCTGAGGAGGTAATGGATGAAGAGGTTGAGTATGAAGAAGTAGAGGAAGTGGAAGAAATAGAAGAGGAGGAGGAAATAGTGGAGGTGGAGGAAGAAGAGGAGGAAGAGGAGGGCAATTCTAATAACAACGATGGATCCAATGCCCAGAAGAGCATTATAGGTGATGGCACAAGGATTGAAGATGAGCATGAGAGGAGAAAACATGATGAGCTTCTTGCCCGTCCTCCTCATGGTGCTGAAGTATATATTGGTGGCATCCCTCATGATTCTTCTGAGGAGGATTTGAGGGGTTTTTGTGAGTCTGTTGGAGAAGTTACTGAGGTAAGCTCTGCTGCTATTTATAGATCTTATTCTTATGGATCCTGTTCTTTCATATTTTTGTAAAGGTAAATAATGTATGCATCTCTTTTCATGGTAACAGGTACGAATAATGAAGGGCAAAGACTCAAATGAGAACAAGGGCTTTGCATTTGTGACATATAGGAGTGTTGACTTGGCTTCTAAAGCAATTGATGAGTTGAATAATACTGAGTTTAAGGTGCACAGCCTTCTTCTGAACCATATCTAGTCTACCTTTACTCCATATGACCTAATGATATTGCATGACAATGTTACTTGAAGAGCAGGTCTATCCTTGATGCATGACCAAAACTTTTTCTGAAACTTGAATCCTGTTTACTTTGTTTTTTGTTGTTAGTTTTATCCCTATGCTAACAATCTGTAATAATGCTGCTCCTATTATTGAATGCCATAAAGTAATTTCCTTTCCTCTACCAGGGTAAAAAAGTTAAATGTTCAACATCCCAAGCAAAGAATCGCTTGTTCCTTGGTAATGTTCCTAGAAGCTGGAAAGAAGAAGATCTGACGAAGGTTGTGATGGAGGTTGGCCCTGGAGTAACTGCTGTGCAATTGGTGAAGGTTTGTTTGTCTCTTTTTAGATATCTATCTATTTCCCCCCCTCTTGTTATGAGTCTGCTTGGATTTTATCAGTAATTAATTTCCATTGCTGGCGGATTGTCATTACCAATCCTTTATGCTATGGGGGTAACTGTCTTGTACTCATTTTTTGTGTGATATTTGGGTACAGGATATGAAGACAAGCAATAACAGGGGCTTTGCTTTTATCGACTACTATAATAATGCATGTGCTGATTATTCAAGGCAAAAGATGATGAACCCAAAATTTAGGCTAGGGGATAATGCTCCTACTATCAGTTGGGCGGATTCTAGAAATGCTGATTCTTCTGCTAACTCACAGGTACTAAAGAAAAAGCCATGACTAGTTAGATAGTGAAGTGGAGTCTTTGGAAAGAATTTGGGAGTCTTGTTGTCCAATATTCTTGCAAGGAGTGACTAGTCCCAAAACTTTAACCTGAATGTTAGTGGTTGTAAGCTCAAGATTTTTATAACTGCATTAAGCAGCGGCCGTTATGTTTGTGTTGGTATTGGGAAAAAATTCTGGCTTTTATCACATGATTTCACCTTCATTTTGCCACCAGTGCATAGGTTATAATAAAAGATAAAAGTAGCATTTTTTGTTTTAGATGGAAAAATGAC
Organism: Jatropha multifida; assembly: GCA_948099535.1. Classification (NCBI taxonomy): domain Eukaryota; kingdom Viridiplantae; phylum Streptophyta; class Magnoliopsida; order Malpighiales; family Euphorbiaceae; genus Jatropha; species Jatropha multifida. The sequence continues at coordinate 8,400 of CANUEX010033714.1, read as the reverse complement.
CCCAGATGCCTTCTTGTTATCATGCAATAGCGAATGAAAATGCTAAAAGCACAGTGTTTTAAGTGGCCAGAGGTCTTCTAAGAGAAATAACAACACTTTTAGCAGAGTGTTATCAAATAGTGATTATGATTAAGGACTGCTGGCAGTGAGTCCATAGAGAAAGAGGGTGAGTAGCAAGGTTATGCTGAGATTGTGGGATCTAACTCCAGTTCCATTGATCAAATGATCATTGTCCCCTGCTTGTGATTTCTTTATTTGATAAAAATGAATTTGATTGGAGTGAATCCATCTTATCATTTATGAACGAGTTTGAGATCTTACTGTTTGAACTTTTAAATTTGGTTATCTGATGACTTCAGCTTGTCCTTCTACAGGTGAAAGCAATATATGTGAAGAATTTACCAAAGACTGTAACCCAGGATCAGTTGAAGAAGCTATTTGAACACCATGGAAAAATTACAAAAGTGGTTTTGCCACCTGCAAAGCCTGGACAGGAGAAGAATAGAATTGGTTTTGTTCATTTTGCAGAGAGATCTAATGCTATGAAAGCATTGAAGAATACTGAAAAATATGAACTAGATGGTGATCACTGATTCACGAATTATTATCTTAAATGCATTTACTCACTGAATAAGTAAAAAATAGTTGTTTACGCTGGTTTTATTTCCTTTCTGAAATTTAGGTCAAGTTTTAGAATGTTCTCTTGCAAAACCTCAAGCAGACCAGAAACCTGTTGGAGTGTCAAATTTACAGCATTCAGGTCTGCTTCCAAGTTATCCACCTGGGGTTGGTTATGGTTTGGTAGGAGGTGGCTTTGCTGCTGTTGGTGCAGGAGGCTTTGCACAGGTGAGGGGCTATGCTTTGCTTATCTCTTTACTTGTGTCTGTATCTGTGTTGGAAGCTGCAAATCATTGTAATAGGCTAGTTTTGTGAGCATTGAATTCTAGATTTCAAATCTCATCTGCTTCCAGTTTTACCTGTGGGCCCTTGATGTTGCCTTTTCTGTTGGTTCTTGTTGACAGACTTTAGGTGCTTAACTTGTTCACTCTCGCATCCCTGTTTTATTGTTAGTTCTAGAAGTTGCCTTATCATATCATCTACCTTCTGATCAATGCACAAAACATAAAAAGGACTATTGAAACTATAATATAGTGTACGCCTCTCTAAAATCTCTTGAATGCTAGGATAACTGTTATCTGTCATTTAGAAACATTTATATCTGTTCTTTACTCTTCTAGTTCTGTAAATTCCAACTTTCAGATGATATTGAGATATTTATAATTTTTTGCAGCCATTGATATATGGAAGGGGACCAACTCCTGCTGGCATGGCAATGATGCCAATGCTTCTACCTGATGGGCGGATCGGATATGTCCTGTAAGCTCAACTAGACATCTTTGACCGGCATGTTTTCCATTTATAATTTGAGAGTTAAGGGGGTAGCTAGGATCTTCCTAACCTGATGTCATTTCATGTGACTGCCTGATTAGTCATGTGTCAGTTTCCACATAAAAACACACACCATAAGAGGAGAGAGAAAGGGTTGGGGTTGGGGAGGTAATGAATATAACTGCACTCACAAGATCGCTTAAGGGGAAAAAAGAAAGAAAGCTGAATCATCATCACCAGCAGTACAGTCGATTTTGGCATGCATATATGTATTGAATAACCCAGTGGTGTCATTATCTAGGAAATAGAACCTGATTCTAACTGTAAGATAGTGAAAATTTGTAGTTATCACTCACCTTGGTGGTTCACCATTATTGTGTTTTTAATGACCTAGCTAGAACTCTGGCCAGAGGTGAAATAAAGAATCGTAGTTCTAATTGTACTGGACCTGTAGATCTCAACAACTTGTATTGCCCAATAGAATATTTGCACTATGAGTCCATACTGGAATTTTTGAACTTGAAATTGTGAATACTCCTGCAATAGTGAATTAAGCAAGAGAATAACCTTGTTTGTTGCAATTTAATATGAGAGACTTGGTTTAAGTGCTTGAGGATTGAGAGCTTGTCCATTTATTTTTTTCCTCGTAGGCAGCAGCCTGGAGTACAACCACACATCACACCTTCACATCAGAGAAATAATAACAGGAATGGCAGTGGGGGTCTGAACAAAAGCGGTGGCAGTTCTGGTAGGGGTAGACAAAGCAATGATGGCTCCAATGGGCATAGGTATCGCCCGTATTAATTTATTCTATTTTATGCTTTTGTTCATAGAGGGATGTGTCTGCATTCCCTTGTCTGTAACGTTTTCTAAATATGATGAATAACATTATATTTGAATGACAAGGAGCATTTTATTTATGTTTGCTTACTTGTAATTATAAATGGCATTCGGCTCTTAGTTCCTCATATTTGTGTTTGTTTGATATTTTACAGTTGCTAATGTTAAAGGCCTTGTATTATCTATGTGTTACTTATGCAATCCATGCTTTTGTTTTCAAGATATGGTTTTATCTAGAAACCAGAGGTAAACCATTTTCAGTAAAAACAGTCGGGTAGGTCCTTGGTTTTGAACCAAATGGATAAAAGAGGGGGTTGGGGGAAATCTTGATCAAGATGAACCCCCCATCCCTCCTATTTCTGTCATGTACTTAACGCTGCTTCTGCATATATTGTGACAAGGACCTGCGTGGGTTGATTTCACCAAAGAGCGTACTTTCCAGAAGTACACTATTCTTTTATTTGTGGATAATACAAGCTACAAATGGTACACGAGGATTATTGTGCCAAGACAAGAAAAGGATTTGTTTGCTAGATGTTTGCTTATTAGAGAGATTTATCATAACTAGCTATCTAAGAATTGAATAGAACCAAGACATGTAAACATAAGTATATAACTACCAATGTAATAGTAACAGAAGTGAAATAAAGGAAGTTTACTACCTACATACACTAGAAAATAACTGTTATATTGTTTTTATCCACAGGAAAAAAAGAAAAAATAAATCTATTCCATTGTCTCAAATTTCTAATTACAGGACATAATGTGCGATTATTGCGATTATAGGCCTCAAGGTAGCATATGAGACCTTACTGCAACCATGGCTTAAGGATTGAGATGAGTAGGGCAAATAATGGCAAGAAATGTTGCGTGGAGGGCAGAGGTTTGGGTTTCCTGAAAATGAGCTGTCCTCGAATACCAGAAACTGCCCTCTTGCTGGAATTGTTCCTGATAGATTATTATTTGATACATTAAGCTTTATTAGGCTTGACATATATTGGATTTCACTTGGTAATTGACCAGAAAGGTGGTTTTGAGAAACATCGAAGGTTGCAAGATTCTTGAGTGCGGAAATTCCACTTGGAATCTCACCAGTTAGGTCATTTTGACTAAAATCAATTGATGTTATTGAAGTGCAGTTTGAAATGGAAGCTGGAATTGCACCACTGAGATTGTTACTGCTTATATTGATTCCTGAGAGGAACTTGAGATGCAATACCTGTGTGTGAATTTCACCATAAAGTCTGTTGCTGTCTAGCAATAGGATTTTCAAATTCTGCAATTGACTAATGGCGGGAGGAATTCTTCCGGTAATTCCATTGCTAGACAATAGCAATCGCTCAAGAGCATTACCAGACATATTTGCTGGAAGCTCACCAGAAAAATTGTTATTGTTCAATTCAATATTGGTCGCTGCAGGCATTTGGAAGATTCCGGCAGGGATTGTTCCGTTGAGCAAGTTATTCATTAATCGGATTTTGATCAAGGATTTGCAGTCACCAAGTTCATTAGGGATTGGCCCCACAAAGAAATTTTCCATGAGAATAATTTCCCGTAATTTCCCACCTTTGCACAAATTAGGAGGAATGTTTCCGGTTAGGTGATTGCAAGAAACGTCAAGATCTTTAATCTTCTGATTCTGGCCGAGATTCTTTGGGAGTTCAGAGCTGAAGTTGTTTCCCCAAAGATGAAGCACCTCAAGGTTTGGCAAATCAGAGATAGATGAAGGTATTGGACCAAAGAAATTGTTTAAAAACAAATTTATGAATGTGATGTTCTTTAACCTAGAGAAGAAGCTTCCAGGAATCTCTCCAGTAAGTTCATTGAGCGAGAGATCGATAATCTTCAAGCCCGTTAGACCAGAAAGTTCATGTGGAATTGCCCCACGAAGAGAATTAACTTGAAGATACAAGTGCTGTAGATGCCCTAGATGGCCCAAACTTGCAGGAATCTCACCAGTGAGGTTACAACTTGCCATATCGAGAACTTGAAGCAAACTCAACGATCCAAATTCCGATGGAATACCTCCTTCATATGCATTATAGTAGCCGAGGTACATATATTTCAGGTTATGGAGACGAGCCAAACTTGCTGGTATCTTCCCAGTAAGTCCATTACCATTTAAAGCAAAATACTCCAAGCTCTGAATGTCGGAGTATGACTCCGGTATCTTCCCAGAAAAATAGTTCCCACCCAGATGAAGATGCTTCAGATTCTTCAGGTTAGTAAGCCCAGTTGGCAATGGACCGGAGAAGTTGTTGTTGTAGATGTCAAGGACCTCTAGCTTAGTCATCCCAAAAGTGATCTCTCCCGGTAAATGGCCTGTAAACATATTATTGGAGATGTTGAGGATCTTTAGAGGAGTCAGATTGGCCATCTCCACAGGCAGTCTTCCGGTAAGATTATCAGCAGCTAAGACGAGGGTCTCTAGCCTCTGCAATAGCTCAATATCAGGAGGAATTGAACCAAGGAGATAGCAAGATGAAATATTGAGGGTCACCACTCGCGAGTCTTTATCGCATGTAACTCCAGAGAAGGAGCAGTGAGCAGAAAGCGATTCTGTTGAAGGCTTCCAGTCCTCAAGCCCCAACCCGCCTGGACCTTTCAAGGAGGATTTCAGCTTGAGCAGGATTTCAAGATCGCTACTGTATGCAGAATTGCAAGTGAATACAAGAATCATCATCAGAAGTAGCAGCAGTGGAAATCCCATTTTCATGCTCTTACTAGCTAGCTTTACTGGTATACTGCTTTTCATCAACATGTGGCCTTTTAATTACAATACAAGAACTTGTCAAGAACCTATGAGTTACAGGCCTTTATTTTCAATTTTCACACAGTTGAAGAACGTAGTTCATATTCTATTCCCACCTAAGAAAAAGCAGATGGAAATTCACAATAACAATCTTATAACAGTTTGAGGAACGCACCAGAACTAATATTCTACAATAAAAATTCTATTTGGACCCTTCACGGATGCTTTTAGAGTATTTGACACTTGGCAGCATCAACTGGGTAAGCCAGAGAGCAAAATTCTGCAGTAATAAATTTATAATGTTTCACGGTGCCTGTTTTACAGGACATGTAATAATAACATCATGTTCGAAAAGAAAAATCAGTGAAAAAATTGCTAATTATGACAAGCACTTCTCTAAATTAACAACACGGTTTTCAGATTCATGAAACTAACCTGTGCCAGGTCCAATTCTACAGCTGATATAATGGCACACAGCTAACTTTCAGGCAATCTATTTTACAATAGAAATTTGAGATATTCAGTTCTAATTGTCCCTCTAGTAAGGCAGTTAATCGTGTTTGTTATCTCACTCCCCTTTACTTTGTTTGCTGGCACTTTTCTGTGACGGCTCTTCTTCTACTTTCCTCTTCTTTTTTACTTCTTTACTCTCAGACGCTCCTGCCTTTTTCTCAGCATTCTTTCGCTTAAACTCTGAAGGAAACCAAAATCCGATCAATTCTCCCTTGGTGCAGATTACATCTTATATTGGCATTCAGTACTTTTTTGAATGAAAATTATAAGATCACATATCATGTCACATAAACTAATAACACAATAAACCATCTATATGGATAGTGCACTTCATGTTGAATGAAAAACCAGCAAAAATAAATCTTGAGTTCAGAAAAGGGAAAAAAAGCATATTAATATGGCTATTGAATGCTCTGAAGAAAACATGAGAACTATATAAGGTAGACTGGTAGAATAGGAGAAATTAAGATCAAACTTTGAAAATATAATCAAAATGCCTCTTATAAAACCTAAAAGGAACACATAATTTAAATATGTTGTTGTTCCTGAACCATACTTATTTCACTTCCCCAATTTAAAACTAACCGAATCTAATAATTTCCATCCTAGACTCACAAATCATTGTGTCATATGCACCAGTGACTTATGTAAGATAAATATCTCATAATATCAAAGCATCACCTCAAATTGCCGCGGGCAAAGAATCTCAACAAGTGGAATACCAAATATATTCTTATCCAAGTTTCCTTCATACACTTGTAGGAAAAGATTTAGCTTTTGTTCATAAATTTTTGAAAAGAATGTCTACTAATATTGGAACTGGAATCTAATTCCGCAGTGATTAAGAACCCTAAGAAATTGAAATTCAATAAAGAATATATTCACCTGCCTTTAAGGGAGGCTTTGAGAGGCTCAACAAACTCAGGAAATTCAATTTCTTCAAGCGCCTTTAACACATCGTCTGCGTTGATGGTTTGCCTCCTCGATTCCTTGCATATATGATTAGCCCTTCGCATCATTAAACAAACCAAGCACAAAGAAATTAATTTCGAGCAGATCAGACTGAAAACCCTACAATTGGAAGCGAAAGGAGGAATATAATAATTAAAAAGAACAAAGAAATTTCTTCTTTACGTGGCGGAGAGATAATGGATGAAGATTCTCGCACTTTCGGAGAATGCGAGGAGAGCGTCTTTGTGAACGATGAGGTCGCCGTCGGTGGAGCACTGAGAGAGCTTATCCTTCACTATCCTGCGCACAATAGCCTTCGGCAACTCCTCCGCCTCCGATACTACTTTTTCCACTGTCTCCGACTCCATTGCTCTCCGTCTAGATCTGTCCTGCAACAATTTCAATGACAATTTTAGGGCTTTGCGGGTTTTTATTCAGGCAGTGTTTCCCGCCATTTGGGGAAAAACAATTAATAGAAACGATGGTTCAAATGTCGCATTAGATTGCCGTTTCCAGAGGACATTAACCAGAAATACGAATTGCCGTTTCCGAACGACAAAACCGTCAAATTGGTGGGATGGTGAGTTAGGCCTTCCTTTCAGTTTTGTATTTATTTGGGCTTTCAATTTGTGACACCCATGTTCAGTCCATTATGGCTTTTAATACCCCAGTTTATTGATTATTTGATTTTTGAAAATAGAAAATTGAATTTGACAAAGGATTAAGGCTCAATCTGCCTCTTGAATTTGGACAAAATATAAGATTTTTTTCAAAAATTAACTTCTTGTATAATTTATCTCTTCAACTTGCACCAAAAGAACAAAATGTCGAAATTTATTTTTTATAGTTTTAACTAATAAAAAATTACTTAAAATTTTAAAATTAGAAAATAAAAATTATTTAAAATATAATAAAAATTATAAATTTACGGTATTTGATTTAAAAATAATTTAAGAAATATTTGATTTGAAAAAAGAAATTATAGAATTAGAAAAAGATTTGATTATATTGAAATATTTGGTTAGAAAAATATTTATTATTTTTTGTTCGATATTTTTTTAATTATATTTGATTTAGAATCAAATATATAATTACTTTTATAATCATATATAATTTATATCAAATAATTTATTTTTTGGGATAAAAATTAGGTAATTTATATTTTTGATATAAGTTTAAGGAGTAATTTGTGAAAAAGTTAATTTTAGCAAACCGTATATTGTGCTTAAGTTTAGGGGGCAAATTGAACCTTATTTCTTTGATAAATAAAAGAGAAAAAAAAAATTAAATTTAAACTAATACATGAGAATCTATGTATTAACAAAAAATAAGTTACTATCTCTTTTTCATAATACTTGTCACATTTAAAAAACTAGTTTGTTCCAAAACACTTGTCACATTTATGGCTTCAAAGAGTAATAAATATTTTTTTTTACATTTATTTTTTATATATGACCAATAATTACTAGTGTTTCAATTTAATAGTTTTCTAGAGAATTAATATTAAATTAAAAATAATATAATCAATTATTCAATAATTTATTATAATTTAGATAAATTTAATAATTTTTTTAAAAAACGTAAAATTTTAAATATAACATGCACAACAGTAATAGGTTGGCATAAATCAATATTTCACTATCCACTCATGTCTCATGAAGCAGTATATAATACAATAATGATAAGTGGAATGATTCATTCCACGCCACGACGTTATTATATTCTATTTAAGTACAAAATGGGGCCATGCATAAGAAATGTCACAGGTCCATACTATTGTTATATGTATGAGCAGTTATCTTTATAATTACACCTTCCATTTACAATCGACGGGCCATCTGTAAACGAGAGAGGGGGGGGGGGGGGGGGGGGGGGGGGGGGGGGGGGGGGGAAGGTGGGTTTTTTTTAAGCTAGAGAGAAAAATATTAATTGTGAAAAAGAAACAACGTTGTTGA
>CANUEX010033707.1:0-13312 GCA_948099535.1 Jatropha multifida | reverse complement strand
GGCCAATAGGTGGATTTGTGACATCACTGACTAATTTCCACATGTTGTGAGTATATGAACGTGATTTGTTTGAAGATGCTGTTGTATGTCACGTGCTTGTGAAGTATGACATTTATTATATTGTGAAAGCATACTGCTTGAATGTGTAGGTTTGCATTATTTATTATTATTCACTGAGTTTAGTGAAACTCACCCCCTTCCATAAATATTTTTTCTAGGGAATAGAAGTACTGTTATCCATAAGACTCTGCTTTCTTCTTCGCAGAGAAGTGATCATGTTAGTATATATTCTCTAGTAATATTTAGAATACTCCACATATTTTATGTTACTCCGCAGTTAGGATGTTGAAATAAATAATGGCTTGTAAAATAATTATTATGTGATTATAAATAAATTGTGGAGCGTAAATGACTATTTGGGAGACTGTATAATAGGAATAGTTTGAACATATTATGACAAATAAATATTTGTATGAGAAAATATTTTTATTATATGGATGTGGGTCCGAGCTGCAAATAGTATGCATTACTAATGACTCTGATTGTCTTATAAAAAAAAATGTCATAATATGGGCTTACTATTCCGATAGTCAAATGATAATAGGGATGAGTTGTGATAGTTTAGGCTTACTATGGGCCTCGGGTGCCTTAAGCTTACCTAGGTCCTAGTGCCGGTCCGGCCCACGATTTTGGGTCGTGACATGCACACTTGCAAATCTTCAACATAATAATAAATAAAATAACATCGTATCAAGTTCGATTATATCCGAGCCTTAACTCCTTCCTTAAACATTAATCAACAAAATAATTTCAATCTATGTTTATATGATTACATGTTTTAAAGAAAATCGTATCATATTAAATTTATTAAAATATTTCCACCATCGCAACGTTTAAAATGCTTTTATTTATAAGGTGAGGTCCATATTACACAATGAGAAATTAACCACTAATAACTAATAAAATTTACAATTTTTTTATCATAAATGTTGCTGTAATTTTTGTACCAAAAAAATAAAAATAAATATTGCTATAATTTGCATATGTAGCGTCTGACAAATCAACTGTCTTAAAATTTCATATCATGTGATAAGCACCGGCTAATAATAATGTTGAAAAATAAACTATTTATTTAATTAAAAAATAATTAATTGGTAAATAATTTTTTATTTTATTAATTACATTTGATTTCTGAGAAGTATAATATCAGTTATTGTTTATAAGGGTATTCACCAATCATCCAAATCACTTGAACTGATCTAAAATCATAGTGTTAAGAAATTAATAATTTCAGTTTATTTAAAAAATATGAAAAAAATAAAAAATAAGTTCAATTTATAATTTTGAAGTAAAAACCACCTAAATCAAACTGAATTTTATATATAAATATTACATTTAGATTAATCAAATTATTTTTCTTTTTAATGTTCCACGTTATGTTGAGTGATTTAACTTTTTAGTATTTATATTCAAAATTTTATATATATATCTCACACATATTAATAAGTCAAGTATTTTTATTAATAAAGAATTTATTAATGTTAAAGCTATTTTTATTATTTTGAATTTAGTTGATTTTGAGCATTCTTTACATGTTCAAATCATAAAAAATTGAACCAAATAAATGCATAAGCACCCCTCTATGTGATCTAAATGAAAAAAAAAAAAGCCCTCTTTGGTTCAGTACAATTTTTTTACTCACCGAGTGCCAAAGTTGTAAATAAGCTCAAAACAGTGACCATAATGTGATTCAAACATCTCGTATAAAGAACGCAGAAGTAGTACCAGCCGTAGGGCCGGTTGGCCAATAAAGCCGGAGACTCGGCTCAAGCATCCTTATTGGCAAGCGAGGGACTAAGGCGGAGAAAGGCTCTCTCTCTCTTTCTCTCTCTCTCTCTCTCTCTCTCTCTCGCTTCCTTCAGCAAATTCCTCATTTCTCTGCAATGGCTTTCTCAGATTCTCATCGCCAATCCCTAATCCCTAGCTTCCTTTACTCTGCTGCCTCTGCAAAAACCCTCTCCGTCTCTAAACTCCTCCACTCAAACGTCATCGAACCATCTCCTTCTTCATCGCCATCGCTTATGATAAAGTCTGGTAGCTTTGTGATCCCCTCTCCCAGCGAGCCAGGGAAGATAGAGATGTACTCACCTGCTTTTTACGCTGCTTGCACGGCCGGAGGTATTCTTAGTTGTGGACTTACTCACATGGCCGTCACACCTCTTGATCTTGTTAAGTGCAATATGCAGGTATTGTTTCTTTAGATCTGTGATTGTTTTGTGATTTAGCTGCCTTTTTTGCTTGATTTTGGTGTTTTAAGTGTTTGATAAGATCTGTATCTGGTTTTGATAATCTCTTCAGCTTATTTTGATTGTTTTCGTCTTCGGTTCCCCTTTGGCGTAATTTTTTTAGCTTTGGCGATCGTTTTGAGATTTATATTTCGTTTTTGCTTTACTTGACCGCTTTATTCTTAGATCGTAATCAGATCTCTGTTTAACTGTTATATGTTTCTTCTCTTAATTTGTGTCTCTGCCATTTAGACTTTTCAAGAGATCTGTAAGCAGAACTTTCTTTTATGAACTTTTACAAAATATTTTCATTCCTGCGAGTGTTTTTACTTTTAATACAGGAACTGTTACATTCCTTTGCACTTTTGTTTTATGGTTATTTATGTTTTTTTTTATCATTTCCTACAAGGTGTGGCTGTTTCTACATTTGTATGGTATTAATGTTTAATTTTCTGGTCTGGATCATGCTGTGTTGCGAAAATCATTCACTGTATAAGGCCTTTTTTCTTGTCTTTTCTTTTCTTTTTTAAGCAGAGTAATAGATTGCAATGTAATTCTCTGACCTGAGCTTTGCCTTTAGTAATATGGTTAATTGAAAACATTTGATATTCTGGATCTGTGGATCTTTGCGTAAACTCTGATGGACTTGTAGCATGTCAGTTGATAACGGTTTTTCACAGGCTGCACCTGCATATTTTATGTCCCTGACGTACTACTGTTTGTGAGTTTGGTAGGGAATTGTATTATTTTTTTGGTTATCATCACAGTGCAATGTATGGTCATTGATATAACGTACTATTCTTTGTTATCTGCACTGGAGTAAATTATTAAATATTCAAAGTTTTACTTCAGGGTTCACATAACTCTTCGAGAGTTCATTATGGAGGATTCATTGACTTCGTTTTCAGTTTTACCTTTTGTGGAAAAGCGAAACAAATCAATGTGAATTATTTGGAGGGATTGTTGGCAAAATAAACTTCTAATTAAAAATAGAAAAGTGGAAAGTTTATTCGTGACAGCCCAAATTAGTGATATGGAAAATTATTTGGGGCGGATGGAGTATTAATTTCATGTAGTTTGCTTTTTTAGCTATCAAACATGGATCAATTGATTTTACATGTCATACTTGTATTTTGAATGTCAAACTAAAATGGAAATGGTGGGTGTTTTCCAGATTGACCCTGCAAAGTACAAAAGCATCTCATCTGGTTTTGGAGTTCTTCTCAAGGAGCAGGGTGTTAGAGGCTTCTTCAGGGGTTGGGTGCCTACCCTTCTTGGCTATAGTGCTCAGGGTGCCTGCAAATTTGGATTCTATGAGTTTTTCAAGAAATACTACTCTGATATTGCTGGGCCAGAGTATGCTGCCAAGTACAAGACCTTGATTTATCTTGCTGGTTCTGCATCTGCTGAAGTTATTGCAGATGTTGCCCTTTGTCCTTTTGAGGCAGTAAAGGTTCGAGTGCAAACTCAGCCTGGTTTTGCTAGAGGCTTGGCTGATGGGCTTCCCAAATTTGTTAGATCCGAGGGCACATTAGGGTATGATTGTGAAGTTGATAAAAAAACATTGAATTTGCTGCATTATGTTAATCTGTAAATGACTTGTCGGAATTTTTCAGGTTGTACAAGGGTATTGTTCCTCTTTGGGGACGTCAAATTCCATGTAAGTCATCGAGGCCCTTTTTATTTTTTCTTATTGTGCATCGAAGAAAGTTGATATTTGTCATTTTGCTATTTCTCCTCTTCCATATTTGTGATATAATTGCTTCTATCATGTTTTATTAGTCATTATCCTAAAGCATGTTATTTTAGTAAATATTGATTGCTTTATTATATTTTTAAGACGTATTGATTAGGTAGTGATTGGTTTAGAACTTGTTAATTCTTTAAGAACTCCAGGGGGCAAAATTTTTTAGCACTAGAACTCTAGGCGACAGTACTGATATGTTCAAACTGGGCAAGCCAGGGTGAACCGGCCTACTAAATTGTGAATATGATATTTGGTCAACTTTTAACTGATAATGTCTTGATGTGTTTAGGGTTTAGGGTTTATTTTTTAAGAGAAACGTCTAAAATTTCATTGTACACAATGATTGCACACACTGATTTCATTTAGTAAATCATGAACGAAAAATGCCTATGCCTCTATGCATCTGTTTTCACTGTATTCACTGTGATTGCATTTATTAACTTGTGAGTAGAAATGCCTATTCCTGTAAGGTTCTGTTTTCATTGATCAGGATCTCAGTATTGAACCATTTTCATTTCTTCCTGTTTATGGTTTCCTTAACCATTTGAGGCCTTTTTTAAACAATAGTGGAGGTAGTTGTTTCTGGCAATTCATATGATCAAAATGCTTTTATTGCAGACACAATGATGAAGTTTGCATCTTTTGAGACAATTGTTGAGCTGATTTACAAGCATGCCATCCCGACACCAAAGGACCAATGCAGTAAACCCGTACAGCTGGGCATTAGTTTTGCTGGTGGTTACGTTGCTGGTGTTTTCTGTGCTATTGTATCTCATCCTGCCGATAATCTTGTCTCTTTCCTCAACAATGCTAAAGGCGCAACTGTTGGTGATGTGAGTTTTTCTTCTTTTTTTTTTATTTTTTATTTTTCGTGATTATCTGGAAATTTAACATTACTTGCTTTTATCATTACCAATCCTTTTTTTTTTTCTCTTTTTCTTTTTGTCAGGCTGTGAAGAAGCTAGGTTTGTGGGGCCTGTTTACCCGTGGACTTCCTCTCCGCATTGTCATGATTGGTACTCTTACTGGAGCCCAATGGGGTATCTATGATGCATTCAAAGTTTTTGTGGGATTGTAAGTATCGTGGATGATTGTTTTATCACTTTTAGTTACTTGATCTGGTGTCATATTAATGGGCTTTGATGTTATTTTCAGGCCTACAACTGGTGGTGTTGCTCCTCCTGCTGCTCCTGCCGCAACTGAGCTTGCAAAGGTTTAATTTGGTGATAAGCAGAATTATCTTTTGTGGAAGCTGGGAAATCTATAGGGGTAATAAACATAGGATTAATGACTCTCAAATTGAAGAATATTCTTTTGCACTCAGTAATTGCTTCAATTTTTGTCATTTTGACTAATTTTGTACGTGGAAGGATGGTTTTGGTTTCATCCTTCTTTAATGAATACATTTTGCTAGTTAGACCTCATGAAATTTCATTTTGATGTTAGGATCCACAGTATCCCCTGTCAAAGACAACCAAAAATAACGGGCGGATGGGGGGGATACGTTTTGTTCTGTCCGCTTTTCTTGGGATGCTTTTGCCATATGAGAATACACATTTTTGCTATTTGAACGCATTAGCTTTTGGCTTTGACTGCCCCCTTTTTTTTTTTTTTTAATTTCATCAGTAATTTATAACCATTTGCTGGCTATTTTGTTGCGGCCTGTTTGCCCATGGAAATGATATTTTAATTATTCTGCGCTGGCAATGCTCACATAAAGGCATGGATGAATTGGAGAATGTCGGTGTTCGGTGAATTGGTTTGATTAGATGACGCCCATTAAGGGCTTTCTGTAAACTGTATAATCTATCAACATTATCTTCCCAAATTAATAGGATAAAAACATGGTCCAATGCCCTCAAGGAAAAATTAATTGCATGAGCGAATTGGATTCTGACACTGAGATGAGCTTCCCAGTAATATCACCAAAACTAAAATTAAAAAAAAAAAAAAAAACTGGGAAAATAACCGTTTTTGCATGCAGGTAATTGTCTTAGGTGAAATTCGTAAGTTTCGTTATTTTCAAAAATAATTAAGCAATTTCGTTATTTTCTTTTTCCAGAAAGTTTTAAATTCAAGAAAATAAATATTGTCTTCCTCAAATATTTATCACATTTGAAATTCAATCACTTAAGCAAATTATTAAATTTATTTAACTAATAACTTTTATCCAAACACTGAATTTTTTAGGAAAACATGAAAGAAAAAAGAGTATTACAGACTTCGTCAAAAGCAATGTAGTTAATGAATAAATTCACTAATTCGAAAAAGTTAAAAGTTTTCTGAAGCGTTCTACTTTTGGCATCAATAAAGTTCTCGTTGTGACGAGAAAAAAAAAAAAGGTTGAACAGCTTAACATGATCACACGAAGCAATGATAGTCTCTAAAAACCAAAAAAATCAAATGCAACCAAACTGATTAACCATGACCGGTTTGGTTATTATTTGTAACCATTGAACCACTTGATTCAAAAAATTAGTGCACGGTTCAGAGCCTATAGTTACATGGTCCATTTGGTTTCATCAAATAATGTTTCGATAAGAAGCAGAACAAACAGCAACAAATCCTGCAAGCCATTATAAATCGTAAATTAAGTACATCGAGCAAATTACCACAAGCTTGTTTGCTGGAGTTAGAACTTGAAAATTAGAATACATACTCGATAGTCCCCGCAAGATATTGCCTCACTCATAAAACCAATTCCACTTAAATTCACATATTTTAAATAAACCAAAGAATTGATCTATCCAATACTAATATACAGTATCATGATTCCTGTCCATTTATTGCTGTCTAAAAGACTCCTTGGACTTGGAATTTTGGAGAGATGAACTTGGACTGTCTGGTTCAAGCAAGATTAATTGTGAAGGACACATAAGGGTGAGCATCCTCATCGCCTCCCAGTGCTGCCATCCCCCCTCCAAGCTCATCTTCTGATTTCCAGTATGTGCTGCATTATCATAGCAGGTAGGATAATGAGAATGTAGGTAAGAGAAGTACTCATGCAAGGCATGCCAACCGTCATAAACACAAACTTACAGGTAAGTAACCTCATGAGTCATGAAATTGGTATAGCAACCATAAGAATAAATCGATAGACATGTTGCTCAGGAATGTCAAAAGAAAATGACAGAGAGAAAGTAAGAGATTGATGTTCTGTAGAGAAGTTTGAGGAAAACCATAACAAGGAATTAGGAAAAGCAGTAGAAAGACTAATATACTGAAAGTTGTCATTTCCATGGCTACTGCAGCCAGGAAAAAAAAAAAAAGTTTGAGTTCATCCATCATAATACATTCCTTGACATTTCAAGCAGTGAGTTTAGCATTACCCCATCAATTTCTGAAATATTGATAGCTCTTGAATTTAAAGATGTTATTGATGAATTGTTCTCAGAGAGGCAGCATATTAATGTAGGAATCTTTTGAAAAAATAAAAAAAACAAAATTTCTTAAAAGCTATAAAGCAAGAATTTGAACATGAGTCCCCTCGATAAATGATGAAGCGTGTGTTCACAGAGCAGTCCTCTCAAACTTTCCACACCATCCAGAGTAATATAATTTGATTCCAAAAAATAACCAAAAAGTGTGCTTCAAGTACAAGTTTCGATGAAAGAACTGGATTTTTTTTCCCAACTATTTTATGTGTAAAAGTAATTCAGAGTCCCATGAACAAAAAATCAAACTCAAGTAGTAGATTTTAGTAATCATATGGTAATTTCATCCAATGTATGCGAAAAAAACATTTAAAAGCACATTAACTTGCCTGTTTGCACTGTCACATAATCCCTCAAGGATTAAACGCACTTTCTTCTCACTTTTCACAGAAGGAGCTAAAACACAAGACTGAAATGATCCCAGTAACCAATGGTCAGTGAGAAACAAATGCTTATTATGAAATTCATGAAAAATTAAAATATAAAGAGTGTTTACCAAGAAAGAAGGTGGCAATCCATATCTCAGAATGCTTTCAGAAAAAACACGTACTGCACAAAAGTGCATCCAGGAGCTGAAAACCTGCATGAAATAAACCACCCAATTTAAAAGAGAATTGCAATGACAAACACAGAAAAAAGATTTTTGTTTGTGATCTTAACAGAAATATGAGAATGCAAAGACAAGTCATAAAGGATTGACAAAGATTAGAGCAATTCTGAGTTCCACTTAGGCTACTGTTTTGGCATTAGCCTATTTAGTTGGATAAATAGATCAAGGCCCTTAAAGCCATAGGCCAAAATCGTATAAAAATACATGAAATAGCCCACCAGAGGAAGAACATTGTGATTCTAAAGTCCAAAGAGGCAGCTACAATATGATAACCCCAACATATAAAGAAAGAGATCCCTATCATGAAGATGGTAAACTGTAGGTTTGTCCATTTGGTGGTTATCATTTGCTTGCAATGAAAAACCAAATAAGAGCTCAGAAGACTGATAAAACATGATCCTCAGGTAACTTCAACACTTAGTTGTGGCTTAGAATTATAAGAGCACATAGTTCCAATAGATCATCAGAACAAAACCAAATATTTTATAATTCAACTTGGCACACCCTAATAGAGCAACATTGGTTAATAACATGAATCCTCTCTTATAGAGAACATCTCATAAGATAAATTAATTTAAGCTACACAAACATGCTACACATGCAATTTTAGACAACAGCAAGAAATTTGGAGTTATTACAGTCTCATGCATTTTAATATTAGCATCAAGCTTTAAGAGTATTTTATGACAACACAAAAATAGAGTCTACAGAGCTCGTCAGCAAGGGAGAAGTATACAGAGCTTGTGATAGATTGGTGCCTACAGACAACTTTTCACAGCACAAACATTGTGATTAATAGTCCATTCTCCATTTTCATTTTTCTTATAGTCTTACTTGGCAGGCATTTGTACTATAGTCTCGTAATACTCTGCTGACAGCCATGCGGCTGAGGTACAAAAAAAGTTTTTGGTAACCATTCCAGCTACCCCTCAACTATGGCAACTTAGAGCTAATGCCATATGATAGTCTCATCAAAGATTTAAAACAACTCTAAGTTAGAATCCACAAACTACCATCATACTTCTACAATCTCATCAATTCATCAGTATCAAACCAAGAGCATGTTTACTACCGGAGACTTCCGTACCCCCAAATTCAAGCAACTATATTGCCATTCTATTTCCTTTACACCTCAATTAATCAACCCCATTCCAAACTATAACATTCCCCAACTTATATCCCCCAAGTTTATCCTAAAATCCTTAAGTTCATCTAACTTTTATCCACTACAAACAAACGAGGGTAGATTAATCCAAATCTATCCAGAATCATATAATCTCAAAGAAAAGGAAAAAGAAAAGGGAAAGAAAGGAACCTCTCCATAACTGGTATAGCTCCATTGCAAAAGAGAGCTTCTTAAGTTTTCTTGGTCTTGCATTAATTTTTCCAGCTCTTGCTTCCTACCCTCTTGTGCTTCTGGACTATATTCAAAATCACGAACCTGAATCACATGATAAACAGGCACAATCATAAATTAGAGATTCCCACCCACTCAATAATTGAGAGCAAGTGCTTACTCATGCTGATACTTCAAATGAAGATGCCAGATACTATACTTAATATGGTATAAAAACATGAGGTGGTGTTATTCTTAAAAGCATAGCAAGTCCAATGCTAAAAATATACTAACTTGGAACCCCTTTTCACGTGCACTTGTTCTGAAATTGTCTGCAACACGACGGAATAACGTTACTGTGTAAAGAGCATATTCATTATCCTCGTATAACTTCTTGGAGGACCTGGGAACCTGTAAGAGCGAAGCTAGACAAATCAAGCAGAAGCAGCAAAACCATGCCAATAAAATAAACTGCACCAGATTTCAAGAAACTGTTATGCTATAGATAATAAGTCCAGGCAAAACGCAGTGAACTTGCATTGCTGGATCACCCTGCTAACTTATTATTCTTAGGAGTGCAACTGTGCAAGCATTTAATACAGGCACATGTTGAGACTAATTTTAACTGCCAAACAGCAAAGAGAAATATTATGTCCAATTATCTTCATCCAATATGGGGTGCTTTGGATCAATGAAGAATTGAAGTGATTAGGCTAATAACTATAAAAAGCAAACAGCAGTAATCATTAGATTAAGAATTCACAGGCAAAGGAAAAAAAATTTTACCACATAGCTAGTCAAAAGTTTCATAGGATAAATGAAGAGTTCAAGTGACTATGCTACTAAGGATAACAAACACAGCAGCAATCATTGGATTAAGAATTCACAAGGCAAAGGAAAAACAACTTCTTACCACATAGCTAGTCAAAGTTTCATAGGTTGCCAACCAGTCCTTCTGTGAATACTTGGGAACAATCGCAAGGAGGGTTACAAGATGTTCGGAAGCAATAATATCCTGTGGTTTCACCAGATTGGAGAGATCACGAACAGCTAAGCTGAAAATAGAAAGACACTGGTTATACAGGGCATAAGAATATGGTACTCCTGTATCCACAATCAGACCCAAATGGATGCTAATACCTTCCACTTTGCTTTCGGTTGATGGCATTGAGTTGACTTCGCACATTGTTATGCTCAGCAACTCGAACCTAACATAGTATACAAAACTTAGAACTCCAAACTTCCTATCCTATTTACATGGATTAAATTGTGGTCTACATTTCTGCCTCGTCTACTCAAAACCAGGTTTTATTTCTTAGGGAAAGGATCAATAAAATGCTTCAGCCTTTCACCACACAATGCAGGAGAGAATGCCAAATAATGCCGAAACTCATTTACAATCATGCAAAAATAGCTCATGCATAAACAACAGGATATGCAGAATTGGCAGTAAAAATGCTAGAGCACAAAATCCATAAACAAAAGGGCTCAACAGTTTCAAGATTCCTTCAATTATGTTGGAGGAAAAAAAATACTAAATTGGATAACACCATGGTTACAAGCAATTAGTCGTGCTTCATAAATGTCGAAATCAAGAATATGGTATGTTTTTGTGATGGGAACAGTAATCATAGCAATTCATTCAACAAAAAGAAAAATTAATGAGAAAAGAAAACCTGCAAAACAAACATACCAATATATCTCTCCTAAATATTATGCTAAGGTAAATCAATTGACATGATGCTGCCTCTCTCCCTACATAGCATTTTCTTATGGCATCATGCTCCTAGTTTTTCATCCCGTCTTACTTTGAAACTAACATCAGAAGTAAATCAACTGTTTGATTATCTACAATATAATCATCACCTTGAGGTCATCCTCAATCTTTGCCACTTGAGAATGAATGTTGTCCACAATCTCCCTTAACGGTGACATGGTTGGATACTTTGCTTCATCCCACACAAACCTATCAATCACAAAAATCTAAAATCAATAATTAATAATTAATAATAATGAAAACAATAAAAAATAAAAAGTCTTCAACTTTAATTCACATCCATAGTTCAATGAACCATTAAACATTACCTGGTGAGGTATGAATCAACAGGTACACCATCAACTGTTAAAGCACTGCTCTCCACACCAGACACCCTCTCCAATTCCTCGATCTGTCTCCTGATCTTGTGAGACACTCCTTCTATAAAGCTATTTGACTGCACATTCAATTCAATCAATCATGATTAACAATACCAATCAATTTACCCCTAAAATATAAATCAAATTGAAACATATAAATATAAAATCATCCAATCCAAAAACCAAGCAAATTAGACAAAATTTCTCTGTCCATTTCGAAATTTCATTAGAAATTAAGCAAATACGTCGCGTAAATGAATCAAAGAGGGTAATTAAATAAATTTAGCATTGGCAAGACTATAAAACAACGGAAAAAAAATACCTTCAAGAGATCGTCGCTGAGAGAGAGAAGAGAATCCAGGGTTCCAACACGGAGATTAGGAATATTGAACTGAAAGGGAAAAAAACACAAAATCAAAAGAAATGAAATTGAGTAATCGAAAATCAGATCAGGTAAAGTGGATTGAAAGATAAGAGAAAAGAGGATAGTGAAGTGAAAGTAACCCTATAGAGAGGAGTATCAAAGGAATGCTTAGAGATTTGATCTTGTAAACGATTCCAAAGAGTGGAAGCCGAGTTTTGAACAGGCAGAGACACCATCCAGTATCTACTAGCCATTGTTATCTTTCTTCTACTTTGTTTCTTTTGTCCACTTCTTTCGATTTCGAAGCTTATACGCACAGAAGGAAGGTGACAGAGACAGACAGAGAGAGAAATAGAGGCTTTCCAGTTATGGAGGAGAAGAAATTTCCATTAATTTTGTTCCTCATTTTTCATTTATTTAATAGAGAGTGAACTCGTTTCTGCTGTGTTTAAATTGCAGTGGATCGGATCCTTCCTGTTACAGTACAGGTTAATTGGCTTCTGTCCAGTAATAGTTGACCACGTCATCACTTTTTAATGTTTAGATTAAAAACAAGGTGGCATTTGGGTACAGATAAAAAATTACATGTATCTATATCTATTTATATAAATATATAATTTCTAAACCCTAATATGTTAAAATATAAAATCAAGACATTACATTTTATTTTTTTATTAAAATTAATATATTTTACATTTAAATAAAAATTAAATATTCTTTATTTAAGAATGGAGTTACAATTAAACTAATCAGATTTTATTATAATTAATATATAATAAATAAGTTTTTTATTAAATAATTTTTATTCTATAAAAAACTAACAAGAATATAATAGAATCATATAAAAATTAATTAAATAATATAATTTTATTAATAAATAAAATTAAAATATTAATTTCAATTCACTAAAAATTATTTTGTTAAAATTAAATATTTGTATATTTTATTTAAGAATAATATATGAGAATTTCAAAGAGAAAAAATAAATAATCAACTAAATATATCAATTGAGTAACAATAATTTGCTTATAATAAATAATTATGTTAATTAATATTTTAATTTAATATTAAAGAGTTTAAAAAGAAAAATCTATAATTTTACTTTTCATCATTTAATAAAAAATACATAAGCAAATTATTTAAATTAAAGCAATGCAAATATTAATTAAAATAATTTTCTTGAAAATTATATCTAATTTATTTAAAATAATAAAAAAAATACAATCCGCGCATGATACTGAAATAACCCATTAATTTATTTTCAAAAGAATTTTTATTTAAAATTTAATTGTAAATTTTCACCAATGAGAATTGGCGAAAAATAATATTTTATGCCGCGAACCGAATCGAAAACCGAATTTAAATAGTCTAACTCAGTCGAAAAATCCTTAAATCAAATG
>CANUEX010033655.1:0-46046 GCA_948099535.1 Jatropha multifida | reverse complement strand
CTAGCTCTCAATCATATACTCTCCTATTATATCTACATTAGCAAGACTTCATTAATAGGGAAGCAAAGAAAAACTAAAATTAAACAATGAATGAACCCTAATAATCCGCAGCTATATCTCTAAATCCCAAATCTTATGCTCTGATACCAACTCTGTCACGACCCGTTTCCTAGTGCCGGTCCGGCCCATGGAAACGGGTCGTGACAATACAATACTAGAAAACACTATTCATTAAATACTTAAATTCTCCAAAAATATTCATGAGACACTTTCTACCCACCTAAATCATGCAAACATGCTCCAAAAATATTAAATAAAATATTA
Source organism: Jatropha multifida (assembly GCA_948099535.1). NCBI lineage: Eukaryota > Viridiplantae > Streptophyta > Magnoliopsida > Malpighiales > Euphorbiaceae > Jatropha > Jatropha multifida. Next base: position 45,722 of record CANUEX010033655.1, on the reverse strand, counting down.
GACATGCATAGTAATTTTTCAGACCAAAATAATATTAAGTTCCGTACCAATGGTACTATTTACAGACCGATAAATTACTATTACCGACACTAAAAATGACACTGAAAAATGGACTGTTACAATAGCTATGTCCCTCATTATGACTACTGATACCATAAATATCTCCATTACCATATAGTGAATATTCTCATTTATTACCTGGCATTTTTCTAATTATTGCAGAAATAAATTCTATATAACAAGTATTGCACTGAATAATCAAGTCAATCCATTATCATCCAGTATTCCTCTATCTGCAGATCTAGGAGATGATCCCTACTTTAATACTAGCAACTATTGTAATGGACTCTCTTTACCGCTTATATACTATACTCATCATTATTTCCACTCATATATAGTTTGCCATTTTATGCAATAGGTATGAATTTTCCCATCTCATAGAGTCTAGTGTGTCCACCATTCCTTTGAGAGGAAAATAGCCAAGATCCCTTCTTTATGTTGGTTACAGTCGATCCCAACAAAAGATATTCCTTGTACATATCTATTCCACAATGGTTAAAATAAAAGAGATACTGAAATAGAAGCAAAGGACACTAAGAAAGACGAAATAGAATTTCCTATGTTTTGCAATTACCTATACAACAATGATCTTATGATCTGATACCAACTTTGTCACGATCCAAAATCGTAGGCCGGACCGGCACTAGGACCTGGGTAAGCTTAAGGCCCCCAAGGCCCGCAGTAAGCCTAAACTATCAAAAATCTGTCTCTATTAATATTTGACTTTGGAAATAGTAATCCCATGTTATGACATTATTCAATTATCGTTAGTAATAATCTTGGCCCAGCTTCAATATCACATTTGATTCACAGCCCGGGCTTATACTCATTTATTAAAAATACATTTTATGCAAAATTCATCAGTCATAATATAGTCAAACCTTTCCTGTCATATTTTCTCCATATTTCAAGAAAAACTCCATAGGTTATTTCTCAGCATACAATAACTTTTACATATCCAAATATCAATTTATTGTCTAACTGCGAAACCAAATAAAAATACTCAGAATATTCCAACACTCACAAAGTTCATATACTAACTTTTTCAAAGCTAGTATCAAATACTATATCTTTGCGGAGAAAGAAGCAAACTCTTTATGAACCATCAATACTTCTATTTCCTAGAAAAGTTTATAGAAAAGGGGTGAATTTCACCAAACTCAGTGAATAATAATAAATAATGCATGACCAGACAATCATGCAAAATGCATCTCAAGTCAATGAATTGATCACATTGTAAGTCATGCATATGTCACAATATCAACATTCACAATTATCTCATCCTCATTAAATCAATCACATGGAAATTAGTCCTCCCCCATGGCTCATCCTCTCATGACGTGCACCAGGGAGCCGATCCCCCATACCTGACCGACCAGTCTAATTATTGCTTGACCAGCTCTCTCGTTATTTTTCCATGCTCTCTTTTCTTTTCATACCATCAGGAGGCCAACCTGTGATTATTCATATCAATATATATCCCGTGTCCTGATCTCCCCATACATAGTCGACGGTATCAAAGACCGCCCTCACAAACTCATGGTGATCCACTTTATTCTAATTCCACACAACCAATACAATTCATATCACAGTGCACTAAATCAAACGTTTCATCCGATTGCAAATCATCAAATCAATAATTAACATGCAGACATAATTATACGATAATTAAATAGTAAAATATTATAATTTGTTAATGATATATAAATATATCAATGATGATATACCAATAAAAATTATGATGAAAAAACTATGATGATATGAAAATGTATATCATGCACCATTTATTATTACTCACAGTGATTATAGGATATTCAAATCCTAGTTCCGATTCTAGTCTGGAGGGGCAGTGGATGAGCTTAAACGATCTAAAAATTTAAGAATATAGAGAGAGCTCATCAGATAACTATTCCTCTTGAAATAATAAATAGAGAATTAATCCAACAAACTACATTCTATCCTCTCTATTAAGTCCAATCTAAATTCAGCACTCCTTAGCTGCTAAACATCAATTAACTCGATTTCTCATCACAATCTTTAAAATAATCTAGATTCACCACCAATTTAATATAACCAATAATATTCTCATTTCAAATAAATATAATCCTTTCACCAATAATCTTTTTCTTACTTAATTTAATTATTCTCCAAATAATCAATAACTATTTAATTTATTTACTTTAATTGATCCTTAATAACCACAAAATACATCTCTATATCAAATCACGTAATTCATTGATTTTAACAACCTTACAAATATATTCATATATCTACTTACAAATTAACCAACAATAATTCCTTAATAACATATATTTCTTCTTATTAAATATCCAACTTTGATACTTCAATTTGTATCAATATTTTAACAATTTCATCATTACATCCACAACGTAATATTAATCAATCTCCGAAAATACTTTTTATGTTTACATTCTAATATCTAGCATCAAATTCTCTAATTAAAACTAATTAATAACTAAACTATGTTTATTAATTAAATTCTTCCTACCCAAACTAATATCCACTACCTTAATAAAATAAATTCTCAATCTTCAATAATTCAACCAATTGAATTCCTTAATTTTATTACAAAAATATTCTATTATAAATTTCATTTCCAATCTACAATTTATTTTCAATTAACCAATTACTAAATCAAATATATATATACACACTATCAATTTTAATATTTTTCAACTTTTGTTTTAGTATCTATATATCTATATAAAAGCTGAGATGGAGAGAAAGTTTAACGTTCTTTCTTAGTTCAATATTCTATTTTACTTTTTTTTAGAAATTTTCTATATATATGTGTTGTGGTTGGACAACTTAAGTATTTTAATTAGTATTTATTATAGATTTTCCATGTTAATTTTGTTTTTAAGAGAAATCCATATTAAATTATTTAAATGATTAAACTCTATCTATATATATGTATAAAATACGATATTTGAGTTGTTAAATTATCATTGAACTTTATCTATATATAAAAACACAGTATTGGAGTTATTAAGTTATACATAAACCCTATTAGCCAACATTAATCGTTAAATATATCTATCTCTTTCTCTATACATGATAATATATAATAATAAAATATATGAAAGAATAATATAAAAAGATATTAGACTCTTAAATAAACTCTAATTAATAGATAAACTAGGACCCCTAATATCCTTATCCAACCATAATTATCTCTTTATCAATATAAATATTTCCAATTAAGCCTAGAAGGAGGCTAATTCACAATTACTCATTCCTCAAATTTTAAGAGTTTAACAACTGGTGTGGCGAGCGTGGAACACATCTTTAAACTCTAAAATCACCCAATCCTTTTCACATTTGAAAGTTATGGCTAACAATTCAAGTGAACATCCTAACACAGAAAGCCAAGGCGATGGTTGCGGCAAAACAGTTATGTGAACCATGTTAGCTCCCCCACCACCGACTGATCCTCAGGTAGCAGTAGCCCTAGCCCATGCCTTAGTTCGCCATTATGCTCTAGTGTCTCCTTGAGACCCATCATCCCAACAGCGAATTGACACCACCAAACAGACCAATTAACCTCCACCACCAAGAGCATAGTAAACCTCCACCATCACCTAACTCACAAAGCCATCTAATATCTGAATGATTCCAAGAGGCAGTGTCACACCCCAAAATTGACAGTGCAATGGTCCTAAGGTCTAGGTAGGCTTAAGGCCACCGAGCACCTTGTAGAATCCACAAATGAACTAATCTAATCACACACATTACTTATGTTGATGAATTACTTAGGTGGGCTACAATATTGTTTACATTATAGCTTACATATAAATAATACTAATATCATTCACAAAGGTATTATGGAGTAACTAAAGTTCATATAACTTATCAACAACTTATAATATCTAACAACTATTTACATTATTCACAGACTTCTTGTTGGAAAAGGAAATCAAGAAGCTGATGGACCTAGATCACTTATACTTGAGACCACAGATGCTTGAGTGAGTCGTCAACTTAGTGAAATTATAGTGTCATATCTGTAGCATGTACATTGAAAGTATCTCAAGGTTCAACATTCATAGTATCACAGGATGATAGTACCATTATAGCTCGTCAACAAAAATAGGTCCATGTAAAGGATGCATAATAATCGGATCAACATCACCAAGGTAATACTAGTCATATGACAGATAATCACAAATGTAGAACTAAATAAAATATATCACTATGTATATTCCAGTGTTATCATATATTACACACTTTAGGGCAGTAACTTCTCCCTTTAATTACAAATCTATATGTGCACATAGCCTGACGGTATAGCCCCCATCAAGTTGGGATTTTATCATATTGGCTAAACAAAATGCTTGGTACAATCAAATAGGCCTAGAGGCCAAATAGGTTTTATAATTCACAATCTCAATATCACAATTAACAAATGGTTTCAAATACCAATAATATTATGCATTTGATCAAAAGTTTTAATGCAACAAGGAAGGGTTAGACACTATAACTCACCTTGAAAGCGAAAATCAATCACTTATAATTTTAAAACTATTCTGTGATAATCCTCGACCTATATTCACATTTAACCACATAGTGCACTTTTAGTTTTTTTTCTAGTTCTTTATTGACATTCAAGATTCTTTGATATTTTTATTCATTAAATATGAATCTAAAAGTTTTTGGGACATAAATTATACATATTAAGCTTTATGTTCATCCACTATATGCTCATATTCATAGTTTATTCACTTATATTTTAATATGATCAATTTAGTGCAAGCTTATTGAAACACAAAATTTTGAACATGTGAGTCACTTGCATTCTCTTAACTATATTTTCATTTCTAAAAATTTTTTCGCTATGAAATTCTTACACAATGTTCCCAAAATCTTAGGGAACTTCTATATTAAATTTCATGATTTTTAGAGTTCATTTACCTATTCAAATAATCCAATTATAGAATCAGATATTTCAGCTTTCATAATCTGAGTAGTCTGCTTTCTTTTGTTAATATCTCCATTTTTCCTCATCATTTTGACTTTCCTTTATAAAAAAACCTTCTTAGCATATTGGATACATCTCTGTAAAATTTCATAACTTTTGAAATTTATTTGCATGGTCAAATAGCCTAAACACAGTAATGAAATCTATTTAGAGTGTCACATTGAGCAGTCTGTTTTCACTTAGCTATAAATTCCTTTCCTTCCATCTTCTAAACTTATTCTTTTACCACAACCTTTCCAACATCCTAGTTTAGCTCTCTGTAAAATTTCATTAATTTTGAAGCTAGTTTACATATTTAACTTAACAAAGTACAGTGGTTGAATTGAAGTAGCTTCATTGAGACAGTTTTAGAAATTGTAGATTCTACCTCTTGCATGATCAATTCCTTTCAATATAAACCAATTTCTAACATTCTAATTGATCAATTAACAAGTTTAAAAGATAATTTTAACTTTTTAGTTATCAAAATAAAGATTTAAGCTTAGGGAAATATGAAAATCAAAGGTAGAATTTGAATTCCATACCTTTCTTTTAATTTCTTTTCTTTTCTCTTCTTTTTTTTTCTTTGTTAGCTTCACTTTTCCTTTGATAATATTATTGTCACTTGGTATTTTAGGGTGAATGAACTCTAAAAAATGTTAGAATGATATAAAATCTCACAATCATAGTCTTTAAGTAACCCCATCCACCTTCATTTCCTAAGATTTAGATCTTGGAAGATATATTCAAGACTCTTATGATCTGTAAAAATCACATTTTTCACCATATAGATAGTGTCTTCATATTTTCAAAGCAAATACTACTACTACTATTTCTAAAACATGAATAGGATAATTAACCTCATCTTTTCTCAATTCTCTAGAAACATATGCAATCACCTTATCATCTTGCATTAAAACACAGCCTAATCCTATTCTAGATGCATCGCAATACACTATAAATTTGCCTCATTCCTTAGGTAGTGCTAGAATAAGTGCAGATGTCAAAAATTCCTTTAACTAAGAGAAACTGTCATCACACCTACTATTCCATTCAAGTTTTACTCCTTTATTGAGTAATTTAGTAACTGGTTCAATTATCTCAAAAAAATCTTTTACAAATCTCCTATAATAACTAGCAAATCCTAGAAAACTCCTCACTTTTGTTAAATTTTTTGCTAAGGCCAGTCAGCAATTGCCTCAATTTTCTTAGGGTCCACTTGTAAACCTTCATGGGTAATCACATGCCCTAAGAATGATACTTTCTCTTACCAAAATTCACACTTGGACAATTTAGCATACAAACGATTCTCTCTCAAAGTTTGCAATACTATCCATAAATGTTCTTTATGCTCTTTCTGACTTTTGGAGTATATCAATATGTCATCTATGAAAACAACTATAAACTTATCTAGGTATGGCTTGAAAACCTAATTCATTAGGTCTATGAATACTGCGGGTGCATTAGTGAGCCCAAAAGGTAATACCAAGAATTTATAGTGCTCATACCTTGTATGAAAGGCAATTTTAAGTACATCATCCTTCTTAATCCTTAACTGATGATACCCAGAATAAAGATCTATCTTAGAAAAATATCTTATCCTTTGTAGCTGCTAAAAAATATCATCAATTATAGGCAGTGGGTACCTATTCTTCATAGTCACCCAATATAATTGTCTATAATATATACACATTCGAAATGAACATCCTTTTTCTTATCAAAAAGAATTAGTGCACCCCAAGGTGAACTACTAGGTCTAATGAAACTTTTATCTAGGAGGTCTTGCAATTGTACTTTCAATTCCTTAAGTTCAGTTGAGGACATTCAATATGGAGGAATAGAGATGGGTGTGGTATCAGGTACAAGGTCTATACTAAACTCTATTTCCTTTTCTGGAGTCAAAGTGGTCAAATCCTCAAGAAATACATCAGGATATTCTTGTACCACAGGTATTCGGTCTAAACTAGGGGATGTAATATTACTATCTCTAATATGGGCTGAATATCCTATACACCACTTCATCAATAATTTCTTAGCATTAATGGCTGAAATCAAACTACTTAGCATTTTACTCCTATCTCCTTGAAATTCAAAGGTTTCCCCTGAAGGATTATGAAGTATCACTCCTTTCCCATTATAATCTAAAGTGGCAAAGTATTTAGACAACCAATCCATTCCAAGGATGACATCAAACTCTAACACTAGTAATTCAATCATATCAGCTTTCAAAATTTTATCATGTATCATCATTTAACAAAAGGGTTATTTATTCTTAGCAATAATCTCTTCCTCCAAAGGAGTAGACACAGTAAGAGGAATTTTTAATATTTTAGAAGGCACATAAATGTGGAAGAAGAATAAGTTGACACAAAGGAATGAGTTGCCCTAGAACAAAAAAACATTCTTGTCTTAATAGATTATACGGAAATAATACATGTAATAACTGTGTTTGACTCTTGTGCCTCCAAAGGTACTAATGTATATACTCTTCCTTTACCTCTTCCTCAGGGGGGTTGTTCTGTAGTGTAACACTACCCCTTCCAGAACCTCTCCCAACACCATTAGGTTTAGGACCTCTTTCTATCTGCATTGTGGTTTGAGAAATTTGGGCTCTAATTTTTATTGCTATTAATGGACAATCTCAAATCATATGACTTCTTTGTCCACATTTAAAGCATGCCCTAGTTTGCTTATAACATCGACCTCTGTGTAATCTTCCACAAGTCTGGCATGGAGTATGTATAGGAAGCCTCTGTGTAGGAGTACTAGGAATTCCATGACTAATTGTTACTAACAGGCTTCCTGTAAATGGCTTAGGTGGAAGGCCAATAGGCACCTCTCGAGGATTATTTCATGACACAGAAGATGATTGTGGCAAAGCACTAAATTTCCCCACTTATTCCCTTCCTCTCTATCTTATAGAACCCTCAGTCCTAACTTTCTTCTTTTATTCTTTAGTTGTTCTAACTTCCATCTCCCTATTCTCAATCATTCATTCTTGCGATATCCACTATCTGAGAATAGGAACCATAATCATTAGCATCCAAAATCCTATATAACAACGCTACCAACCCCTGTCTAAACCTGTCTATTCTTGCTACTTCATTTGGTACTAAAGCAGATACATACTTACTCAATTGATCAAATTGTTTAGCATATTTAGATACTATCATATCTGGAGTTTGCACTAGCCTCTCAAATTCTATAGCTTTAGCTTATCTAGTGCTTTCTAGTAGAAACTCTTTTAATACCATTTTTGCAAAAGTTTCCCAGGTAAATGAACTTTTCTTCTTAGAAAACAAGGAACGTCTTTTTTGTACCATTCTTTTGCATCACCCCTCATTTCATACCCAAGAAATTCAACTATGTTCTTATCTAGGCAATGAAGTATCTGAATCTTTGCCTCCAATTCCTCTAAAAATTCAATGGGATCTTCATCCCCTTTATAAATAAAGGCTTTAATTTCAATAACCTTTAATAAATTTCTTTGTTCTTTCGGTTCTATTTATGGGGATGGAGGCAGAGCTGCACTAATTTGAACTTCAGGTTTGCTGTTGTGTCTCTGTTGTACTAAAATTTATATTATTAGTTCATAGTTCTTCTATAATTGCTCAATTCTTTCCACTACCCCAACCATTTTGTCTTTAGGGGCTACTAGTACTGAAGGTGGAGACAATTCATTTTTAGCTCTCTATACTGATTCTTCTAAAAGGACAACCCCTTCAGATCTGATTATCCTTATTCTCCTTCTAGGTGCTATACTAAATCTATAAGTAGGAAACAAAGTACTCAATACACACATGACTCAATGAGGATCTAGATAACACTGAAAACAAGACACAACGTAAGCCTATGCTCCATAGTATTCTACCCATTTATATGTATAGACCATTAACCTAAACATTACTATAAACCATCACTTTGATACCAACTCTGTCACACCATAAAATTGATGGTGCGACAATCTTAAGGTCCAATAGGCTTAAGGCCACCAGGCACCTCATAGAACCCACAACTAAACTAATCCAATTGCCCACATTACTTATCTTGATTAATTACTTAGGAGGGCTAAAATCAATTTATTTACTTTCATTTAATCCTCAAGATTATTGATTACAATCTTTCACACTTAGTATAATCATATATCACACTCTCAAAATACTATTTACATTATAGCTTACATATAAACAATAATAATATCATTCACAAAGGTACTATAGAGTAACTAAAGTACATATAACTTATCAACAACTTATAATATCTAACAACTATTTACATTATTCATAGGCTTCTTGTTTGAAAAAGGAAATTAAGAAGCAGACAAACTTGGATCACCTCTACCTAAAACCACAAATGCTTAAGTGAATCATCAACTCAGTGAAATTATAGTGTCATATCAGTAGCATGTATATTGAAAAGTATCTCAAGGTTCAACATTCATGGTAACACAGGATGGTAGTACCATTATAACTCACCAATAGAAACAAGTCCATGTAAAGGATTCATACTAATCAAAACGCCCTGACACCAACCACCAGAGGAATTGTCTGCTTTGGATCAAGCCGGTTCTGACACCAACCACCAGAGGAATTGTCTGCTTTGGATCAAGCCGGTTCCATCCCATACTAGATCGATATGACACGCACGGTTTTGTCCCGCAAGTGAAATGGAAACTTCCCAAGAGGTCACCCATCCTAGGATTTTTGTCAAGCAAGCACGCTTAACCCTGGAGTTCTTCCAACTCTCCAGCCACTCCACCAAAAGGCGCCTCTAATGATTAGTTACCCCCTTTTCGATATATGATATGATTCATTCATGTATCCCGCATTTCACTACCCTAGCTAGCTACCATCCTAGAAGCTCGCTAGGAACTCTCTCTACCCGCCCTCTTAGGATCGTTTTGCCGGATCGGGATGTCACACGAATCAATATTACAAAGCTATTACCAATAATATGACAAATAATAACATAGATATCACTGAAGAAAACATATTACTATGTACATTCCTGTGCTATCAAACATTACACACTATAGGGCAATAACTTCTCCCTTTAATCACAACTCTCTATGTTCACATAACCTGATGGTATAGCCCACATCAAGTTGGGATTCTATTATATTGGCAAAACAAAGAGCTTGGTACAATCAAATAGGCCTAAAGGCCAAATAGGTTTCAATTCACAATCTCAATATCACAAGTAACAAATGGTTTCTAATACCAATAATGTTATGCATTTGATCAAAAGTTCCAATACAACAAGGAAGGGTTAAACACTATAACTCACCTTAAAAGTGAGAATTTGATTCCTCTCAATCACTTATAATTTCAAAACTGTTTCATGATAATCCTCGACCTATATTCATGTTTAAACAAATATTTCACTTTTTAGTTTTGTTTCTAGTTCTTTATTAGCATTCAAGATTCCTTGATATTTTTATTCAGTAAATTTGAATCTAAAATTTTGGGGAAAGAAATTACACATATTAAGCTTTATTTTCATCCACTATATGCTCATGTTCATAGTTTATTACTTTTGTTTTAATATGCTAAATTTAGTGCAAGCTTAGTGAAATATGAAATTTTCAGCATGTGAGCCATTTGCATTCTCTTGACTATATTTTCATTTCTAAAAATTCTTTTGCTATGGAATTTTTATATAATGTTCCCAACATCTCAGATCACACTCAGATTAAATTTCATGAATTTTAGAGTTTATTTACCTATTAAAATAATCCAACTATAGAATCTAAATTTTCAGCTTTCATATTCTGAGTAGTCTACTTTCTTTTATTAATATCTCCATTTTCCCTTATCATTTGGACTTAAATTTTTAAAAACCTTCTTGACATTGTAGGCTACATCGCTATAAAATTTTGTAATTTTTGAAATTTATTTTCATGGTCAAATAGCCTAAACACAGGAGTGAAATCTGTCTAAAGTGTCACACTGAGCAATTTATATTCACTTAGCTATGAATTCTTTTCCTTTCATCTTCTAGACTTGTCCTTTTCCCATAACATTTCCAACATCCCAACCTAAATCTCTATCAAACTTCATTAATTTTGAAGCTTGTTTACATATTTAACTTAACAAAGTACAGTGGCTGAATTGAAGTAGCTTCATTGAGACAGTTTTGAAAATTGTAGTTTCTAGATTTTACATGATCAATTCCTTTTAATACAAACCAATTTCTAGCATCCTAATTGATCAATTAACATGTTTAAAAGATAATTTTAATTTTTTAGTTATCAAATTACATATTTAAGCTTAAGCAAATATGAAAATTGAAGGGAGAATTTGAATTCCATACCTTTCTTTTAATTTCTTTTGCTTTCTCATCTTTTGTTTCTTTGTTAGCTTCCTTTTTCCTTTGATAATATTATTTTCACTTGATATTTTTTGGTGAATGAACTCTAGCAATTATTAGAATAATAGAAAGAAGAAGGAGAAAGGAGAAGCCTATGTTGGGAATGAAGAGGTGAAGAGGTGGGTATTGTCTCCTAATACACTTGTCCTCTTTTCTTTTACTAAGGAGATGACTCACCTGTACACTTGCCTCCTTTCTCTTAACTAAAGAGGTGAGTCACTCAAACAATTTCCTTCTTTCCCTTAAGATGGGTTGCCACTTGTATAGGTAAAATGTCCCTTTTATCCCCTTTAATCACTTTGGTTATACAGTAGTCTAGGTGCCCTTTTAGATCATTTCACATTTTTTTACTTAAGCTTCTTCTTATTTTTTTGCATATTTTAATTTATAGTTTTTAGTTCACTTAATAAGAATAAGATTATATTTTATTTTTATAGAATTATGGTGCATTTCAATTTAATTTCCTAAGGGGATTTTTGTGCATTTGTGTTATCATACCTTAGATGTTTTAGAATTTTCCACTTTAATTAGTTTAATACTTTATAAATTTCATGTCTTTACATTTCAATAGTCCTTTATTATCTAAATAGATCACATATTTTATAAAATATTTCTTCATTACTTATTTACTTAATTTACATAATATTTAGGGTATAAGACTTTCATTGCGTCTAGGGTGTTACAAGCAAAGTCAAAGATGAACCTTAGCATGACCACACCTTGCAATCAAGAATGGAGCAAGAGCCACACCCACCCAATCTTGGATTAGTCCTAACCTTTGTAATGTTGTCAAAGACATAGTCAGAGAGTGTAGGGAAATAAGAGAAGTCAGGGACTATGGCCTTCAGCAGGACTCACCTCTATCAACTATTATCTTAGGTTCAGCTTTTGCCCCAAAGCTTAAAATCCTAAATTTCCAACCATATGATGGATCTACCCATCCCCGAAGCCATCTGGCTATCTTTCAAACTATGATGTACCTTCAAACCAACTCTGAGGATATCATGTGTAAGGTCGTCCTAATTACCTTAAAAGGGGGCAGCCCAAGATTAGTATTAGACTATCAAAACAAGATCCATCTTATCGTTCTCCCAACTGCCTATTGCATTTCGAGCTCAGTTCATAATAAGCGTGCCATCCAGGAAAATCTTGTCTGATCTGACAGACCTAGAGAAAGAAGATGACGAGGTGTTGAGACAGTATGTCTCCAAATTCTAAAGAACGGTGATGCAGATTGAGAACCTGAATGATGAAGTGGCCATTAGTGTCATGGCAAAGAAATGCAAATATGAAAAACTATTCATGAGTTTGAGTATAGACCCTCCTCTAACTTTTGTTGCACTCACGGCACGAGCTCACAAATATACAAAGCTAGATGAAGCCTATAAAGCTCAACATTGAAGATCGCATGAGGAAGAAAATCTTAAGCATAGAAGACAACGTTCTCTAATTAGGAGATGTTCACCTAGGAGAAGATCGACTCTCCAACATCCACGAGCTAGCTACACTGTTAGAGCACCCTACTCAAGAGAAGATAGATCACAACATGACCAAGAGTTGACCTAGTGCCTGAGGGTGAACTCACCAAATAGGAGGTGAAGCCGGAAAGATATCTGACCTTAGGTGTTGAATTACCCATAGAAGTACATACAAGCTCAAGAAAATTCACGGAGTCGAACTACCCTGGACATGAAATTTAGACAATTTGAAGAAGGCTTATTGTATTTCCACTCAATAAGATGCAAAGTGACTTTAAATTAAGATAGTAAAGAGACCTTAGGTTTTTTCACTTACTACACCATGCCTTATAAAGGTAAGAGAGGCATGATGTATTAAGTTTTTTCTTGAAGGATCTTACTTAGAAATTTCTTGCTATTCTTTTACTTATTTTATAACCAAGTCCGTAATTTCGGACATACTCAGTTCTGCAGTTTAGACTTAAGCTGTCCATAAGTTTGGATCTACTCAGTTCTCCAGTTTGGACTTCAGCAGTCCATAACCAAGTCCATTAGTTCGGACATGCTCAATTCTCCAGTTTGGACTTAAGCGGTCCATAACTAAGTCCATCAATTCAGACATGCTCATTTCTCCAGTTCGAACTTAAGCAGTCCTCCAGCTCGGCTTGGACTTAAACAGTCCTCCAGTTTGACCTAGACTTTAGTAGTCCTCTAGTTTGGCTCGAACTTAAGCAATCCTCTAGTTCGGCCTGGACTTAAGTATTCCTCTAAGTTCGACTCAGACTTAAGTAGTCCTCCAATTCGGCCTGGACTTAAGCAGTCCTCCAGTTCAGCTTGGACTTAAGTAATTCTCTTGATTGCCCTGGACTTATGCAATCCTCTAGTTCGACCTAGACTTAAGCAGTCCTCCAATTTGGCTTGGACTTAAGTAGTCCTCCAATTTGGCTCGGACTTAAGCATTTCTCCAATCTGGCCTGGACTTAAGCAGTCCTCTAGTTCAACTTGGACTTAAGTAGTCCTCCAATTAGGCCTGGACTAAGCAGTCCTCCAGTTCAGCTTGGACTTAAGTAGTCCTCCAATTCAGCTCAGGCTTAAACAGTAAGCATGGACAATGATTCATTTTGAATCAAAACCAAACCGTATTGTAGATGAACCGAATTACCATTCTTTTGAAGGTCATGAGTGAAGAAAAATTTTGGTGAAATATATTTTATCCTATCTCCTGCAATGTAACCTTCCTTTAATTGATGTATGCATGCATCATTATCTTCATATAGTATTGTGGGGACTTCTTTTTAGAAAGATAGACCGTTTGTACTTCAAATATATTGAATTATGGACCTCAACCAAATACATTTTTTACTTACTTCATGGATTGCTAAAATTTTTGCATGGTTAGAAGTAACCGCTAGTTTGTTTTGTAGAACACCATGAAATAGTTGTACCTCCACATGTAAATAAGTACCATATTTGAGATCTACCAATATGTGGATCTGATAAATAACCTGCATCTAAATAGCCAATTAAATTTGATTTTGATATATTTGAATAATATAAACTCATAACTATTGTACCTCGAAGATATCAAAATATATGCTTAACTCCATTCAAATGTCTTCGTGTTGGAGAAGAATTATATCTTGCTAATAAATTTTTCAACAAATGTTATATCAGGTCAAGTATAAATAGCAAGATACATTAGTGGCTCTATTGCACTAAGATAAGATACTTTAGGACCAAGAAGTTCATTATTATCTTGAGGTCAAAAAGGCTCCTTTTTCAAATCAAGTGAGCTCACAACCATTGTTTTACTTAATGGATGTGCTTTATCCATATAGAATTATCTTAAGACCTTGGCTATGTGTGTGGATTGATGAATGAAAATTTCATTTGGAAAATGCTCAATCTATAAGCTGAGACAAAACTTTATTTTTCCAAGGTCTTTCATCTCAAATTCTTTTTTTAAATAATCTACAATTTTGGAAAGCTCTTCAAAAGTTTTAATAATATTTAAATCATCAACATAAACAGCAATAATGGCAAATCTAGATCCAAATTTCCTTATTATAATGCATGGACAGGTAACATTATTTTGATTGCCTTTTTCAACAAATATTCACTAAGGCGATTGTACCATATGCGTCCAGATTGCTTCAGTCCATATAGAGCTCTATATAACTTAATTGAATAATTTTCTTGAGAATTTAATTTTTGCGCTTCAGACAATTTAAACCCTTCAAGGATTTTCATGTATATATCTTTATCAAGTGAGCCATATAAATAGGCAGTCACTACATCCATTAGATGTTTTTTAATTTTTTCATGAATTGCTAGACTAATCAAATATCGAAGCATAATCGCATCCACCACAGGAGAATAAGTATTCTCATAATCGATGTTAAGTCTTTGCGAAAAATCTTGTGCAACAAGTCTTGATTTATACCTTATAATTTCATTACTCTCATTTCGTTTTTACACAAATACTCATTTATATCCCACTGGCTTAACATTTATTGATGTTTGAACTACTGGTCCAAAAACTTTACGCTTTTCAAGTAACTCTAATTCTGTCTCAATTGCATCTTTTCATTTGGGCCAATCATCTCTTTCTCTGCATTCTTCGAAAGACATAGGTTCAAGATCCTTATCATCTTTCACAATATCAAGCACTCATTAAATGTAAAAATTTTGTCAACTTTTATCTTATGTCAGTTCAACCTTTATCCAGACATGACACACTACAAGAAAATTACCATTTGGAAAAGGAAATTTTCATTTCTAAATGAGAAAAATCTATTGCTAAAACAGTTTTGAAACATATTAGAAACGGATTTTGTCCGTGACAATTATGGGTGTTCCTATATCAGTTTAAAAATGGATACAATCATCCATTTCTATCATGGCAATAGATTTATCCGTTTCTCTTTTTTCAGAAATCTGTTTCTAATTTCTAACCTACCGGGATGAATTTTGTTTTCGAACCCATTTCCATTCTGTTTCTCAATCCATTTCTAATCCATTTCTATATACATTTTCAGTTATTTTTATCCATTCTTGATATTCATTTCTAATATTTGACGAAAAATAAAAGCAAAATTTTACCATTGCTAATTCCGTTCTGTTGTTAAATCCTTTTCTAAATTTTGGTTAACAAATAATATTTTGTTTTATTTCGTCTCCAAGTCCATTTCTATTTTCTCAATTGTAAAAAATCCATTATTTTTAATATTTTAATCCTATCATGTTTCTAATTTACTAATTTATACATTTCTAATAAAAATAAATTAAAGTCAAATATAAAAAGTTAATATAAAATAAAAATAATTTCAAGTGTACATCAAATATCAAGACAACATAGTGCACAAGAATTGTCAAGACACGATAATCAGCCGATGATAATTCAACTCTTATAGGAAACAATTCAAGAATTGTCGAAAACACAATGGTTGCATGGCTGACAAACCAATGCTAGAAATTAAACACACATGATCATTACATAGAAGTTGCCTATCATTGTCATAGCAAGTAGATCTGTATCGACTCCATCTGAGTAACCAGGAAGATTTAATAGTTAGAGCTTACTGACTCTCTGAATGTGGCTTCTGAGCCAAGAAGAAAAACATTTGGTGAAAATCTCCTTCCTGAAAGAGAGAGTAAAGCAATTCCGTCATTGATCAGAGAAAGAAGTATTAGCAAATTTCCATTAAATATGCAAAAGATTTTAGACCCATTTATTAATTTATTCGAAAGTACTCTGCAAACCTCTTATCTTGCTGCAAAAAAATGATCAATCATTCATGTAAGGACTTGGTTGGTATAAATGAGTTCTACAACATTTTGTAAAAATTTCATGTTCTCATGTTTGGTATGAAAATATAATTACTTCACTCAAAATTATATTTTATTTAATTGATATAATTGTACTAAATTTTACCATTTGTGAATGAATTCTATACTTCAATTTCATTTATGCCAAATAAGGAGTAAGACCATAGAACTAGGAGGATTTTGTTTACAGCCTTTGGCCTAGCTCATAAAAGGTTGGTGTGGAGTGATCCTAGCTGTCAATATCTATGCTATGTTGTGAACAAAACTAATTGAGAAAAATAAAAACAATACTTCCGGTGGAAGGCTTAAAAATATCATCAATTAGCAAACCCCCACCCATACACCCAGAGACATAGTACAAAGAAAAGAATCTAAAAACAACGAAAATATGACCAAAGGAAAACTCACCATCCACCTTCAACTAATCCCTCTGCAGTTTTCTCGAGAAAATCTTGAACCCTTTGACTTCCCTTTGGAGCAAGTCCCACAAATTCTAGGGCCTTCACCTGCAACAGGGAAAAAGTACCAGTTAAATACCTGCAAGATTACAATTGCTGAGATTTGAGACGGATAAGACGGAAGTACATGGTTCGTCAATTCCAAAAAAAATATGGTTCAAACAAATGTTACTAGAACCAGGCAAAAATTTATGTCCTTGCCATGTTTTTTATGAAAAACCTCCTAATAACTGTTAATCGGAAGCTACTGAAAGAAAAGTAATTTTTGTCCAAGGGCTAGTACCATGGAACAGGTGAGCTTGTTGCAAGATCTTTTGACCAAATGACCTTATGTGAAAGAAAATAAAATCACCATTACTTTTTTATAATTT
Organism: Jatropha multifida; assembly: GCA_948099535.1. NCBI lineage: Eukaryota > Viridiplantae > Streptophyta > Magnoliopsida > Malpighiales > Euphorbiaceae > Jatropha > Jatropha multifida. The sequence continues at coordinate 28,201 of CANUEX010033655.1, read as the reverse complement.
ATTTGATATTTTACACAAAAGGTCTCTTAATGTATGAGCTATTGCAGATTCTAGAGAGGATCAGATGTAATAGCGAATGCAAGGTATGCTACTTTATGATTTTCTATCTCAAGTACAAAGAAAACTTGTTGAGATACAGAGAGCAGAGGCATTTGTAACAAACCTCAAAACCAGCTTTTTTGAGAGCTTCAATGAATTGGGCAGTTGACCTAATGTCTGGAAAGCCATTACCAATCTCAATTTCCGCCTTTACTGAATGAAAATTTCATCATATTAAAAATCATTTAGAAAGCAAATCTAAAAGGACAGTAGAAACTGGGGTATCTTTAATACATGTACGATGCCTGACCTTAATTTTCTGATGTTCTTGGCTATTGGGATCAAAAGAATCAGTCATACACCATTCATATGCAGCAAAATATTGTCCAGGCTTCAATACTCTGTAAATCTGGCTATAGCATCCATACTATTACCAACATAACAAAAATTACGGGCAATAATTATAAGACTTTTGTTCTAAAAATGTTTACAATAGACATACTGCACATGGTGCATGGCAAGTGGCTTCAATCGCATACACTGCATCAAAACTACTATCGAGAAATGGCATTTTCATGAAGTCAGCCTGCATAATCAGGAAGCAGCAACAATAATGATTCACAATAAGGATTTCCGCATGGCGTCCATGTTTCCTCCCTCGAGCTCAACATTTCTCAATTTCAATTCGAATTTCAATATTTACATTTGCTCTACCTGTAATAATACCACTGTCTCCATATTAATTTTTCACATTTATAAGCTCATGTTGCATAATATTAATTGACTAATTTCACTAATACTGTGGAATTTCCTTTTCCAATTTTATCCAATAATAATAAATTTCTCAATTAAATTTTATACCCAAAATTAAACGACTGAAACATAAATTATACTGATCAAAAATCGAACTTCAGATTCGTGTTCAGTGCATAAAATGCAACATTCTGTCTACCGGTGTCTCGCCGAACCGCCACCGGCCGGTCACCGGGCCATCGTCAGCTCTGCCGTGCACGATGGCCGGAAAAACCGTAATTTTTCAAAAATGCACAAAATCTACACCAAAATCTTCCGTTTGCGCACTTGATGAACCAGCTGGCTGGAATTAGGCCCGATAGTCGTTCCACCGCTGCCTTCAATGGCGGTTCCACCATTCGAGCCCGTCGCCAACAATTGATGAAGGGAAAATATTCAGGAGGTGGAGAGGAATCGATCGACACCGATCTCCACGCCTGGAGTAGCCGAAAATGACTCAGATCGCTGAAAAGCTCCTTCGCGCGATCTCCAAGCTTCGAGTCGCGATCTCTGTCATTTCAGTCACTTAACCCACAAATCAATGCCGCTGATAACTTCCTCTCATCGTGAAGATCGTTTAGAGCCCTGGCTTACCATCCATGGCCGGTAGCCGAAGAACGTGAAGGAGAAGGGGAGGAGGGCTGTCGAGCGGTGACGATCGGAGGGACAGAGGAGTAGCGTGAGAGAGAGAAAGAAATGGGGGTGTTTTGTTTCTTTTGATTCTTTTTATTATTATCATTTTCTTTCAAATTTAAAACGGTGCCGTTTACTCCTTTTTTTTCAAGTATTATTCATTAGCAACCAACCTTAGATCCGTTTCTAGTAAGTCGGATCTTTCTCTCAATGCTAATAGCAATGGATTTTTTATCCATTTCTAATATCTGTTTCTAAATCCATCTCTGATCTGTTCTTAATCTATGCGTGTTGATTTCCTGCCAAGATTAGCAATGGAAATTTTTGTTTCTAATTTTCCCGTTTCTAAGCAGTTTCCAGTCTGTTTTTCATCTGTTCCTGAAATTGGTCAAAGATAGAAAATTATTTTCCGTTTCTAAATGGAAAAGGAAATTTCCATTGTCAAATTTCCGTTTCTATTTGTCGATTTTCTTGTAGTAACATAATTTATTGAGATCTCATCATTTTCAATAATTTCAAGTACTTGAGTTTTTTTTGGAAACTTATTAGTCATGTTAAGAACTTATTCTCTAGTTTTCTCTTCTAAAGCTTGGTCATCTTGAATATTTGTTCCTTTTCTTTTTCTAAGATTTTTATCTTTGGAACTGATTGGTTTACCACGCTTCAAGCAAGCCTTAGACTCAATTGCATAGGTAGTTTGTCCTTCAAGGACTTTCAATTCTAATAGGAACATTAGCAACTGGTATATAAGATTTAGTTACTCTTTTTGGGTCAGTAAATGCGTCTATTGACTGATTTGTAACCTTTTGCAAATGAATTATTTTTTTGTACTTCCATTTCACATTGCCTTGTGCAAGGATCTTAATATGATAATGATAATTTCTTTCAACTAATTTATTTTTTTAGCTATTTATTTTCTCCCCCTAATGTTGGAAAAACTGATTCCATCAAAATGACAATCAGCAAACCTAGACGTAAATAAATCTCTAGTTAAAAGCTATAAATATTTAATAATAGATGGTGATGCATATAAATATATATTCCCAATCTCCTTTGAGGACTCATCTTTGTACGTTGTGGTGGAGCAATTGATATATATATATATATCATAAATCCAAAAATCCTTAAATGGAAAATATTTTGTTCCTGACTGAAAATCAATTGTAAAGGGGAGTATTTATGATAATTTGTTGGCTTGATGCGAAAAAGTGATGCCGCATGAAAAATTGCATGTCACTAAATAGAAAGGGGGAGTTGTATTCTCATAAGTAATGACCTTGCAATTAATTGTAGTCATTTGATAAATAATTATGCCACACCATTTTGTCTGTAAACATGGGCAATAAGATGCTCAACCAGTATTCCATTTGCTATGCAATAATCATTAAATGCCTGAAATGTAAATTCGCCAATATTATCAAGACGAATTGTCTTAATAGCATAATCTGAAAAGTTTGCTCTTAATCATATTATTTGAGTAAGTAATCTTGTAAATGTCAAGTTTCAAGTTGATAATAAACATACATGTGACCATCTCATAGATGCATCTATCAAAATCATAAAATATCTTAATAGTCCATATGATGGATGAATTGGTCTACAATATCCCCTTGTATACGTTCCAGAAATGCAAATGGTTCAATTTGAACTTTGCTTGGCAAAGGCCTAATAATCAATTTGCCTTGAGAATAAACAGAGCATGAAAATTCATTAGTTTGAAGAATCTTCTGGTTCGTCAATGAATGTTTACATGAGGACTTAAGAATTTTTTACATCATTATTCATCTAGGATGACCCAACCAATCATGCCAAATTTTAAAAGCACTTGGATTTGTAAACTTTTGGTTTACAACTATATTAATTTCAATTGTGTGAATATGTGTGTAATATAAACCGGAGGATAAAGAATGCAATTCCTCTAATATGCATTTTTATCTAATACAATATTTATAATATAAAGATATTCTATATTATCCACATCTTTTGCTTAATGTGACATCTATTCAAGCGAATACCTTTGAAGTTCAACAAATTTTGGGAGACTGAGTAGAAAATAATGCATCATTAATAATATAATTTGTTCCCTTATGTAGTAATACGTTTTTACTTTCGAAGTCTTTAATTATTCTTTTACTACTAGATATTATATTGACTTTAGCCTCACCCATTATTAAATGGGAAAAATACCTTTTATCTTTAAGTATGATGTGCATTGTTGTATAATCGACAATACGAAAATTTGCATCCTTTTCATCGAATCCAAATAAGGATTGAGTTGCATTCATAATGTCTTCACAAAAATAATATATTGTAAAGAACAAAATAAAAGTAATAATAAATGAAACAAATTTAAATAATAATAATAATAATAATAATCAATTATGAATATAATTGAATAAAATCAAATATAAATAAATTTAAATATCTATCTTAAAAAAACTAGACATCAATTTTGAATTTCATCAATTCAAAATTAACTGTTTATTCCTAAGACGTCTAAAATAATAAAAATAATAAATAAATAACTCTAATTATTTGGAGGCATTCATATTGCCTCACCAATTAAATGGTCAATTCTCCCATTAGATTTTTTAAAGAAATCAGCAATATCAAGATGAGTAACATCAATAGCACCATTTTCTAAATCATCATAATTGTGGGTAAAATTTGTCTCTATATTTTTTCTTCCCCTTTTTAAAGAAGTTTGATACAGTTCAACAAGATGTTTTGGTGTGCAACAAGTACGTGCCTAATGGACAGTCACACCATATCGATGACATCTATTTTTTGAATTTTGATTTGACTTATTATTCATAATTGTTTGTCTTTCCTTGTTATTTTTCTACTTCTTGTGGTGGGATGCATAATTTTTATTCTTATCTTTATAACCACCACAATTGCTATAAATATTATTTCGACCACAATTTCGCCCATGTTCTCGACCATCAATATATCTTTGTGTTTGTTCATGCCCACGTCCATTTGTTGCATTTGCTTCAGAGAATGATTCACGTCTGGTTAGACATGTTTCACTATCCCCTCGCACATTATTATATGTGGTTCCATTCACTTTAGAGAATGGAGCAGATCTAGTTAGATAAGTTTCATGATTTTTCATTAAGAGCTCATTATTTTGCTCAGCAACAAAAAGACATGAAATTAATTCAAAATATTTCTTAAAAATTTTTTATCGATATTGCTACTGCAGGAGCATATTCAAGGCATAGAAAGTAGAAAAAGTCTTCTCTAATAAATCATGATCAGTAATTTTTTTCTACATAATTTTTGTTGAAAACTAATTCGAAAAACTGCAAAACTATAGTCACTTATAGTTTGAAAATCTTGCAATCGTAAATGCATCCATTCATAATGAGCTTTTGGAAGAACCACAGTCTTTTGATGGTCATACCTTTCTTTCAAGTTGTCCCAAAAAATAAATGGATCTTTAACTGTCAGATATTCAATTTTCAATCCTTCATGAAAATGGTGCTGAGTAAAATCATCAGTTTAGCGCGATTTTTTTATTTGAGTCTTGATTTTCTTTCCTAATGGTGTCTCTAAAACCCATAGCATCCAAATGTATCTCAACATCCGGTATCCATATATAATAAATAGTTCTTGCCCATGATATCAATGACCACAAACTCAAGTTTTGTAAGATTTGACATTATGGGAGAATATTATAACAATAAAATACTCATATTAGATAATTATATTATAGAATAATTTAATAAAATAAAATATCATTTACTTAAATGTATTATTGTAATTATAATAAACAATAAATTTAGATATCAAACATATACAATAAAAAAATATATTAAAATATTTATTTGTTTGTTATGAAAATAAATACGTATCAAATTTTATATAAATAACAATTCATATAAAAGAAACCATTAAATATTCAATAATAGTATAAAGATTCAAAAGAATCGTTCTTATCAATAGTGATCAGGAAACCACGAGTATATATGATGTTGTAGAAAGACAAAATAAAACTTTTGTTTTTTAATAATAATAATAATAAAGCCTTTTATTATACGGTTAAAAGTAAACATCAAACAAATAACTTTTAGAACAACATTAAAGTTGTTTGTCGTATATTAACATAAATAAATTCAAAAATCAACAATATGTTTGAACAACAATATATTAACAAAAATCGTAATATATTAACATCAAATCGCAAAAATAATTAATAATAATTATATAATAATAAAATTCTAAAAGGAGATTGTACGGATAAATAAATTGAAATACTTAAATCTTTTTTGGTTATTGCAAATCTCAAAGTAAAATAAAATCGTGCAGATAACGAGTCATAAAATAATAGAGAATTAAAAAGAGAATAGAGAGTAAAAGAGAAGAATGAGTCTTTATTAATAAGAAATCATACATATATATAACGTACATGAATAGTAGAGGGAATAGACTTCTACATTAAATAGACTAGGCTTATAAATTAACAGTAAATAAAACTCCTAACTTACATAAGACAGTTACTAATTTCATAATATTAAATTTTTTTTAAAAATAAATCAATTTAAAAATGAGGTATTTTAATTTTTGGCTTTCAAGTTAAAAGTTATATTTGTTAAGGCAATAATTTATAACATATAAATAAAAATAAAAATTCATAATTTATTTTTTAAATAACATTCCATTACTGATGAAAATATTTATGTTTTCGATAAAAAAAAGTATCGTTGTTTAAAGATAAAAATTTTAAATATGTATATATGGTTATAAAAAAATCTGAACTAATCAATTATTTATGAGTAAAAATAAATCTTATTATTATTATTTCCTAGCACTCTCAATTAGGTTTTTATATGACGTTATAAATTAAAAAATTAATGAAATAATAATATAATAAAATAATAAATATAATTCAAATAATTTATAAATACCCGTACGTGAAGCGCGGTATCACAATTAATCTTTGCTATAAAGGAGAGAAAGATTCAAGTTAAATTATTACTAAATTAAGTACAATAATTTTATTGATATTGTTTTTATTTTATATATTTATTTTAATAAAAATATAAAATTTTATGTAACATTAACATATATATATAATCATATTTCAAGGATATTTTATAAAATAAAAGTAAATAAAATTTTAATTATAAATTTATTTCATATATAATTAGGTGAAATTCAATTGAATTACATATTTTAAATTAAAAAAATTAAAATAAAAATTGATTTACAAATGAATTTTATATTTTAAATTCATTTATATATAAAGTATAATATACAATAACAAATCAACCTCCTTAAAAAAAAAAATCAACCTGCATATTTGCCAAGTTTTAGTTAAATTTTGAAAAATAAGAAATTCTATTTTTCTCTTTAGAATTTTATTTCCCCCCCTAAAACTACTATCTCCTATATGATCTCGTATGAATTTTTGCCTTTACCCATTGTCACTGCCGGTTAAAAAGAAAAGGGAAAAGCTACTTATCCCAGATTCCCAATTATCCTATCCAGCGGGATCAGACAACGAAGTCATACCTTGAAAGCACCCCATTACTCCTATCATCTTCTTTTCTTTAGTCAGTCTCTTTTTCTTCTCTTCTATTTGTTGGCACAGGCTTGTCAATGACAATGGAAGCTCTATCTTCCCTATCTACGAGCCAAGGTCTGATGATGTCTCGTCCTTCTTCTCCAGTTATCTTTCGCGCTAGTGGGTCTGTTTCAGTTATTGGGTTTTCTCTTCCATATTTCCAGACTCGAGTTTTTCCAAATTGCATCAAGAAACGTAGTGTCAGTGTACCAAGGGCCTCGGTTGCTGTTGAACAGCAAACCCAGGAGTCCAAGCTTGCTCTCATACGAATTGGCACAAGAGGAAGGTACCATTTTTTTTCTTTTTAGCGGTACTCGAGTCTATCTTCTGGGTTGGCTTTTATGTTTCAATGTAGCTCTAATTTAGACCCGTCTATGTGAATCTTTGGTATATATACATCCACATATGTTGCTTGTGATGCTTAAGTAGAAATTGTTTCCGGGATTTATCAGAGCTCAAGTTTTTCAGTTATTCTCTTTTTTCCTTTTAGGTTTGGTATATTCATCTTTAATTGTCTGATCTCTTAATTTTTCTCCTTGATTTGGTAATATTGCTTAGATGTTTAGTTTTCAAATGAATATTAGCTCTGTATTTGCTCTATCAGTTGAAATCATTTCTGCTAATTGTGCTGACTTGATTCAATCTTATTGTTCTTACCTCCTGCTTGTCAAATGTGGGCACCTTTGTTCCCTCTTTATCACTTTTATTTTGTTGACATTTATGAAGTTCATGTAATTCTGTTTGGTGCAATCAGAAGTCTGAAGTAGGGTTAGTGTGAAAACTTGTATTTGGAAAAAATTCACGAATATGTTTGCTGATTGAGATAACTTGTTTGATGGAAGGCGCAAAATTTTAGTAACCTCGGATTGATTGAATACGAATTACAATGATGGAAACAATAGTAGCAGATTGTTTGCTTCTGCTATAATGCTTTGATTCTCACCTCTCACTCTTTACTCTATTGGTATCAAAAAATGAAGTTGAACTTATGTATTTATGGGTGCATACGGCATGTCATGAGGTGGTTTAATAAATTGCTAACAAACAGTTGGATACACATTGGGTGTACATTCACCTTTTGACTTTTAACTTAATAATTACACTTGGTTTAGATTCTAGTAATTTCTACTACTACTGAGCGAAGACGTTATGTAATATAACATTCCAAAAAGTTCTGGTTTCTTAATTTCTTGAGATTTTACAGTTGGCATATGTATGTCATGGACTAAAATAACCAGAATACTAAGTAATATTAGTATATGGACAGGTTTCAGGTGTCAATGAGTCGTATCTTCCCTTAACTTTCTTGCAGGTCAAATTCTTTTCAAACTTTCCTTCCTTGATCCTTTCTTCGACTCCTCAAAATTTCAAATTACTTGCTTTCAACAAATTCTTCTTGTTTTTTTCAGCAACTCATTAATTTTCAAAACTAACATCATTTTGATAGGTATTTTTATTTTTGTTCTTGGATCTTTCCATGTTTTATTTATTGTGCTTCAAATCTTTCAATTTCCTATCTTTAACTTAGAATTAATATGATCTATTTGCTTCAAAATACTCATTTTTGACATTATTATCTGTGTACATTCTACAATTTAATATAAAATATTAACTGTGAAACAGGAAAGAAATTTTCTTGTGCAAATCTGTATGGGGTATACATATGTTAAATTGACCTGTGTAAGAATATGTACCACCATATATAAAGTGTGGTAGTTTTCAGTGCGAAACAGTTGATAAGGGTAATTTGGGAAGTATGAACTTATTTTCATTCTAATGGCAAAGGTAATCTGGCTGCTTCATTTTGATTTTGTGAGTTAAACATTTTTCCTCTTCTAATTCTTATGGAATTTTTTTTTTTTTATCTTGATATTCTTCCTGTATGCATGACAGCCCACTAGCACTTGCTCAAGCTTATGAGACACGAGATAAGCTCATGGCAACACATTCAGAGTTAGCTGAAGAAGGGGCAATTCAAATTGTGATAATAAAGACAACAGGAGATAAAATATTAAGTCAGCCACTTGCAGACATAGGTGGGAAAGGATTGTTTACAAAAGAAATAGATGAGGCACTGATAAATGGTGAAATTGACATTGCAGTCCACTCAATGAAAGATGTCCCTACGTATTTACCAGAGAAGACCATCCTCCCCTGCAATCTTCAGCGAGAGGATGTTAGAGATGCATTTATTTCCTTGAGGGCATCATCACTGGCTCAGCTTCCTGCTGGGAGTGTCATTGGTACAGCTTCTCTTAGAAGAAAGTCGCAAATACTCCACAGATATCCATCACTCAGTGTAAGCATGTTTTATTGTGTTCTAATTTTAGTCTGTTAGGACTATGATAAGAAATTTCCTCAGATTCTTTTTGCATAGAAGGCTGCTGAGAATATCTATTAACTATTTTATGTAAATTTATTCCACACTGATTTGGCATTTGAATGTGCTAGTGCAGCTATGACATCTTTCACTTAGCCATTAAATGCTAGTTATCTTGAACTTAAATATTAGTTATGACAGCTTGCACTTATACATCCTGAAGTACTAAATAGCAGTTCATGGACAAATATTAGCTATTACCTCTATATGTAATGCCACCATATCATGGGTTTTTGGCTTTCCATTACCATCATACGAGTATGACAATTATTGACTATTATGTACATATCAGGAAAAAAAAATGCTCATCTCTTGTATAATATTGTCCTCCTATTGTATATTTTATGCTAAACAACAATTATATCTGTTATAAATTTTTTATGTGTTCAAAAACTGATATTGATTGTTCCTTAAGGACTGCAAACAGTAATGTGCAGTAAAATAGAAGACTAAATGTTTAGGCATCACACCTAAGGTTCCTTAAGGGCTTTAAAGTAATGTGGAGTAAAATAGAAGACTAAATGTTTAGGCATCACACCTAAGGTTCCCTAAGCATCCTATCTACAGTAGAATTGCATCACACAAGCAAATAGAATAGATGCTGGTGGCTTTTTTTTTTTCCTTAAATTATTACAATTGAATAGCAAAAATTAAGCTAAAGCATTACAGTTCTAGCTATTTCTAGACTTCGACTAATACCAATCATTTGCCAAAAAGGTTTAGAGAACTCGTAAGTGTTTAAGAAAAGGACTTCAAAACTAGTCCACATCCTCTAAGGATTTGAACTCCAGAATAAACTAGTAAGGGATAATACTATCCCAAACAAACAAAGACTCAAAAACAAGACTAGCCATAAATATAAAGACTCCAAAAGTAATAGGAATAGGTTTTCCAATAAAAGCTGGAAAAACTAAAACATTCCCCTGATTTTGAAATACTGGAGCAGCAGCTGTTTATTTAAATATATGCATGTAAACTTTTAAGGACTAGGAATTATTCTACATTAACCCTATTAAATCTGACTATAAGTTTAAGCTTGATTTCTTGAATTTAAATTTCTTATTTTCCTATTCTCTATCATAACCATGCTTGGGTTTTTATAATAATACAAAAGTGATTTGGGGTAAGGTTCATCACTGAGGTTCTTGTAAACTAGGATGTTCAATGTCTTTGTAAAGGCAAGCTTCCTTAGATGGTTTTCAATCAAATATCAGTCTGATGGTTTTCTGCTATTCTCTTGACAATGACATCTTTTTGTTGCATCTTCTTTATGCTTTTAGTTATTTGATATGGCAGGTGATAGAGAATTTCCGAGGGAATGTCCAGACACGACTGAGAAAACTCAATGAAGGGGTGGTCCAAGCAACACTATTGGCATTAGCTGGACTTAAACGATTAAATATGACAGAAAATGTTTCTTCAATTCTTTCAATTGATGACATGCTACCAGCAGTTGCTCAAGGGGCGATAGGAATTGCCTGTCGAAGCAATGACGATAAAATGGTGCGTTTATATCTTTTTAACCTGCAGATTAATTGTCTCCATGGGAATAGTTGATCCAAACATTAGTGCATCCTTATTATGCCACTCAATGACAGATTCGGATGTGCCAGGAACTGAAGGGGGCCGCAGATCCTCTACCTCCTAATATGATAAACTTTGTGTAAATGTAGTGTGAATGCATTAGACTTGGTTACCCTTTTCTGGAGCTAAAAGATCTTCTAACTATATAATAGGTTAGCTTTTTATAGATTAACACAAAAATTTCTTCACTTTTTAGGTCTCATTAAAAATGTAGCTCAATGTTCTATCATAAGTGATATACAGCTTATGCTTCTGACAATTTATCAACAATAACTAAATCCTATTCCCAAACTAGTTATGGTTGACTTTAGACTCCGCTGTTTCCATTTTGATCTATCCATAACTAAGTCTGTATTAATATTAAACAGTATATCTTTTAAAAGAACTTCGCTCTATGTGGTTTTAAGTCTACCTCTTTAAAATTTACCACCCTCTACTATCAATTTATTACACATGAACCAGAGCACATGGTCGTCTACGTAGGATAACATCCAAACCATCTTAGATATCCTTCTCTCATTATATCCGCAACTTGGGCTACTTGCACCTTTCGTTGAATGTGATCATTTGTAGTCTTGTCCAAAAACTTGATCCATCTTGACATCTTCATTTCTTCAACACTCATCTTGTGTACATGTTAGCATTTAAGGCCCAATATTCACTCCCATATAACATCGCACGTCTCATCGTTGTTCTATAAAACTCACATTTCACGTTGTTGAGTATCTTTTTATCACATAGCACATTTGTAGTACTCCATTTTATCCATGCTATTTTAATTCTATGGGTTATATCTTTATTTATCATGTCATCCTTCTGAAATAGAGAGTCTAGATATCTAAATTGACTACACTTAGACGCCACAATATCTTCAATCTCATGTCATCTCCATTCCTTTTCTTGTGGCCAAACTTGTAGCACATATATTTTGCCGTACTTTTGCTTAACCTAACCCATACTCTCTCAATAGTGCTTCTCCATAATTCCAACTTTTGGTCCATGTCGTTGCTATTTTCATCAACTAAGACATATCTTTTGTGAATAACATACATCACGAGTACACCGTCTTATGTACTACTGGTTAGCTCATCAATAACTAAGGTAAACAAACATGGCTCCAGTGTAGATCCTAATGCTTCTAACAATTTATCCCACATAAAATTTATCTTGCAGTAAATTTCTTGAGACAATTTCGCTTGATGATCATTTACAAATCATAGTTTTATCATCTCTCACCTATTAACTGGACCTCTCTATTTGGTCTTTTGCTAATGACGTATCAATTTTTCTCCCTGTATTTTCTAGAGATTCGACATGCTTTTATCTTTAATTTTCCTTTATTTTCCCCTTTACTTTAGTTTTTATATTGTGTAGACAAGTTCTTTGACTTTCATGTTGCATTTACGAAATTATATTTCATTTTGAATAATTATATAGATGTTAGTTAATTATTAATAGTAAATACTTTCATTTCTCTCAATAATAATAATAATAATAATAATAACAAAATATTGAGTGCATAGTGTGAATCCTGGTAAAGCACACTGATGCTGCTGGATCTTGATTAATATTGAAGATTTTTGAAGAAAGGGAGTTTATTTCTTTGTATATTAGTTATCTCTATACAATTTCTATTCTATATATACACAAAGGATGATTCTAATATGGTAGTAATCTAAATAGGAAAAAACCTAAACTATGAAAGATAATATTCTATTAACTACACAAATCTTTACACTCCCCTTCAAATTGGTGCAAAAATATTACATATGCCCAATTTGCAAACCAAAGGATGAAACAACTTGCTACTCAAGCCTTTCGTGAAAACATCAGCTAGTTGCTCTTTTGAAGCCATATAGAAAACTTTAATTGAACCTTCAACTATCTTTTCTTTTATAAAATGACAATCAATCTCTATGTGCTTAGTTCGATTATGCTGGACTGAATTATTCACTATACTGATGGCTGCTTTACTATTACAAAACAATGATGTATCTGCTGTTTCAAACAACTTTAATTCTTTCATCACTCTACGCAACCATAGAAGTTCACAAATTCTTTATGCCATGGCTCTATACTCGGCTTCTGCACTGGACCTAGCAAACACAGTCTATTTCTTGCTTTTCCATGTGACCAAGTTTCCACCAAGAAAAACACAACAACTTGAGGTCGATATTCTATCATCAAGGGAACTTGCCCAATCTGTACCCGTGTAGCCTTCTATTTTCAAATGAACATGTTTGGAAAATAACAACCCTCTACTTGGAGCTGATTTCAAATATCTCAAAATTCGATGCACAACTTCTAAGTGAGATTCCCGAGGGTCATGCATATACTGATTCACTAGATTAACAACATAGGCAATATCTGGTCCAGTATGGGAAAGATAAATTAGTCTTCCAATCAATCTTTGATATCTGCCTACATCGACTGGACTTCCCACTCTAGCTTGAAGCTTGTGATTAGCTTCAATGGGTGATTCTGCAGACTTACATCCCAACATACCAGTTTCTTTAAGGAGATCAAGAATATACTTTCTTTGAGAGATGAAAATTCCCTTTTTAGATCTAGCAACTTTAATTCCAAAAAAGCATCTCAAGTTTCCCAAATCCTTAATCTCAAACTCCTTGGCTAATAAATTTCTCAAATGAGTCATTTCTTCTTTATTATTTCCTGTCAACACTATATCATCAACCTAAACAATAAGTAACGTGATCTTACCTGTATGGTGTTTAATGAACAAAGTATGATCAACATCACTCTGAATGTATCCAAAAGAAAGCATGGCTTTACTAAACCTTTCAAACCATGCTCTTGGTGACTGTTTCAGCCCATATAATGACTTCTTCAACTTGCACACTTTATCTATAGTCTTGTCATCAACAAATTCTGGAGGAATCTCCATATACACCTCTTCTTTCAAATCACCATGTAGAAAGGCGTTCTTAATATCAAATTGATGTAGCTCCCAATGAAAGTTGGCTGCACAAGACAATAAGATTCTGATAGTGTTCATCTTGGCTACGGGGGCAAATGTTTCCTGGTAATCAACTCTATAGGTCTGATTGAATTCTCTGGCAACCAATTTCGCCTTGTACCTCTCAATTGAACCATCTGCCCTATGTTTAACTGTGAACACCCATTTATATCCAATTGGTTTCTTCCCTGGTGTTGAAATTACAAGATGCCATGTCTTGTTTTTTGCCAAAGCTCTCATCTCCTCAACCATTGTAGCCTTCTATTTCGAGTCCTGTAATGCCACTTGCCAATCCTGCAGTATAGAAACAGAAGAAACAGACAAAACAAAGGCTCTATAGGAAGGGGACAAAGCATTATAGGATATAAAATGGGAGATGGGATGTTTGATGCATGTTCTAACTCCTTTTCTAAGAACGATAGGAATATCAAGGTCATTGTTAGAAGGACTAGAATCAAGATTAGAATCAGAATCAATGGGGATTAAAGAAGACTCACCAGGTCCTTGTTCTTCTGTATTTTCAGAGACTGAAATTGGAAAGGACGATTGATCAAAGGTCTCATGCTCGATGGTTGCATCTGTATTAGTCCGCCGAGTGTAGGTTTTCAAATCAGGTCTATCCAATCTTCCTAAAGTTTTGGGTGGTTGGTCTCTCTTATTTTCTATTTCTATTGGAATCTCCCCCTGGAAAGGAATGTCATCTATCACCTTATTTATCATCTTTTCCTTCTGATATTTCTCCCCCTAAAGAGGTGACTGGACAGAAAAATAAGACTCAAACTCTCTAAAGGTAATATCCATACTCACAAAATATTTTCTAAAAGGGGGATAATAACACTTGTATCCTTTTTGAGTAGTGGAGTAAACGACAAACACACACTTCAAGGCTCTAGGATCCAACTTGCTTGGACCATTCTGATGAACAAAACAAACACAACCAAAGGATTTAGGAGGCACAATATAAGAATTTTTTCCTTAAAGAACTTTTAATGGAGTTTTAAAACTCAAAGTACAAAGAGGCATACGATTGATAAGGTAAACAGCAATTAAAATAACATCTCCCAATATGGTTTGGAAAGATTCATCGTGAACATAAGTGGCCTAGCTACTTCCAATAAATGCCTATTTTTTCTTTCAGCTACTTCATTTTGAGCACTAGTATGGACACAACTTGTTTGATGTATGATACCATTAGAATCTAAATAGGTAGGAAAAACTGTATTCATGTATTCAGTACCATTATCAGTTATTAGAATTTTAACATGCGCATCAAAATGGGTGCAAATCATTTTATGAAAGTTCTGAAAACACGAAAAAACTTCATTTTTTGTTTTCATCAAATAAACCCAAATCAACAATCAATAAAGGTCACAAATCATCTATAATCAGAAAGAGAAACAGTTTTAGTAGGATCCCATACATCTAAGTGAATAGTAGCAAAAAGAACCAAACTTTTATTATTAAGTGGAGGATAAGAATGCCTAGTGTGTTTAGCAAATTTACAAGCATCACATATCAAAGAATCCAAATCACACTTAGTAACCAAAGTGGGAAACAAATGTCCTAAAATAGAAAAAGAGGGATGGCCTAGTCTCTTATGCCATTGAACAACTTCATGAGAAGGATTTCTAGAAGTTTCTAACAAAGCTTGACTGGTACCCGGATTTGAAAATCGACAAACGTCATCCAACAGATATAGTCCATTGCGCAAGCTATCATTGCCAATCGTTCTCTCTGTGTTCAATTCCTGAAAAATACAATAAGTAGGGTAAAAGGTTACTTTGCAATTAAGTGCTTTCGTGATTAAGCTAACAGATAACAAATTAATAGGAAATCGAGGAACATGGAGAATTGAAGAGAGTTTAATATTGGAAGTACAGTCAATAGAACCTGTGCCAGAAATCGGTACAAAAGAGTCATCCACAATATAAATTTTTTCTATGCCTTGATACTTAGAATATGTGAGGAAATGGTTTATAGAGTTTGTTGTATATTTATTTGCTCTTGAATCTATCACCTAAGAGGGTTTCGCAATTTTCGCAAGAGAGGTAAGAAAAACATTACTTGAATTAACAAAATTAGAAGCTGCAGCAAATGAGGAAGATTCAAGCTGTGACAACAACCATTTCAGGGACTGAATTTCCCTCTCAGAGAAGCTACCAGCAGTAGATGGTTCCTCAGACAAAACTCCACTATCAGATATGTGTGCCTGTGGTCTAGACGAACTGACTCGCTTCCCTCCGCGCCCCCTAGTTGGGCGTCCATTTAGTTTCCAGCAGAATTCCTTAGTGTGTCTATTCTTCCCACAATAGTCACAAAACAAATGATCTCTATCCGAAGAACCTCCCTTTGCAGCCTGTACTTGTTCTTTTGTTGAATTTGCAATCAACCCTATTTTATCCATCGTAGATCTGTGAATCATGGCACTCTTCTTAGTTTCCTCTTGCTATACAAATGAGTATACCTATCGCAAGGATGGAAAAGGATCCCATCCAAGAACTTGGACTCGAATATGATCATACTCGTTATTTAGGCCAATCGAGAAATCATACACGTTCTACCTCAATCAACTTCTGAACTTGAGTCGCATCATCAGCACATTTTGCCTGAATTCTTAGTAATAGTCCAGTTCTTGCCATAACCCACTAAGTTCAGCAAAACACCGAGCGATAGTCAGATTCCCCTACTTGGTTTCATGAACTTTCTGTCGTAGTTCATACCGCTGAGCATAGTTTTCAGTTTGCTAATAGGTCTGTGAAGCAGCATCCCATATTTTCTTAGCTGTATCAAGTAGTAAATATCACCGTGAAATGGAAGGCTGCATAGAATTTTTTAGCCAAGACATAATAAGGAAATTTTTTGATTTTCACTTATTATAACCTGGATCTATAGAAAATGGTTTTAGCGCTCTACCATCAAAATATCCCTGCAAACCTCTAGCCTCAATGAATAGCAAACAGGATCGAGACCAAGCCAAGTAATTCGTGCCATCTAACTTTATTGGGATAATCTGAAGTGAAGAATTCTCGGAGTGAAAAATCACGTCTACCTTTTTTCTGTCACCCATACTATCAATCTAAACAATTCAATAGCTGATTTAAAGAAAATTGCAGAATCAGAAAAATTTGCAGACACGGCAGCAGTGGCGTATACAAAGGGACTACCACAAAAAATCAAAAACTAGACTGAGTGACTAGTGGGTCAGTGTCACAGCACCAAAACGAAGCCACCAGAGCAAAAAACGTCGGCAGAGGTTACTAGAAAATGGCCATATGCGCCGGCACATGAGGAAAGGCTAGAACCTTCTGGCTGCGCGTGTGCACACGTGCGTAACTAGACGGCGACGGGGTCGAGCGGGAACGGCCGATTGGCAGTTGCTCCTCCTTCTAAAGTGTGCGGTGACGTTCAACTACCTCCCTTGGTAGCGCCGCTTGCAACTCAACCTTGTTGCGGAAAAATCCTAGGCCAGAAAAACGAGGCTGGGCTCTGACACCATGAAGGTTTTTGAAAAAAGGGAGTTTATTTCTTTGTATATTAGTCATCTCTATTTACAATTTTTATTCTATATATACACAAAGGATGGTTCTAATATGGTAGTAATCTAAATAGGAAAAAACCTAAATTAGGAAAAATAATATTCTATTAACTATACAAATCTCTACAAATATCTACCTGGTAAATTTACTGTGCTTATGACAGACATTTAAATGTAGCTCACACATGAATTGTTTTTATGCTGTCCAAAGGCAATTTGCACTTGTCCCTTGGTGCATCCCTTGGTTCATTACATATTTACGAGCCCTACGATGAGCAACTGATTCTAGATTATTATGATATCTTAGTCGATGGAATTTAAAAAGGAAATAACAGGTAAATGAAAGATAAGCAAGCAAATGATTCACACAATTTAGAATAAGATGGTTACAATTTCTTGCATGAGTCTACAATGCATATGACAACGAGAGAAACACATACTCTGCTCAAACACACTCTCCTCAAATAATTTAGCTACTGAAAACCTGGGAGGGCCTGGTGCATAAACAGTGACAAGATGGTAAATTGTTGTGCCAAATTCATGTCACACGAGAGGATATGTTAGCATTATATTATTCGTTTGATGTAATTTTTAGCTTTATTGTTGTTGGTTTTTACAACTTGGTTTATTTACCTAGCTGCTAGTACTGTATGATTTGATGACAAATCTTATAGGACTTTGCCATCAATCTTTCTATGAGCTTGAATTATATGCCATGTTTTGTCATGTGATTCTCATATGAAGAAGAACCGGATTCATGTATTGGTTAGTATTTGATGCTGATGCTGATCTTCTGTATAATTTCCTGGATATTTTCGCCTAATGTAGCTTTTATTATTACTATTATTATTTACCTATTTGCAGGCTAATTACCTAGCTTCATTGAACCATGAGGACACAAGGCTAGCTGTCGCATGTGAGAGAGCCTTCCTTGAAACCTTAGATGGGTCATGCCGCACTCCAATTGCTGGATATGCTTGCAAAGATGAGAGTGGTAATTGCATATTCAAAGGGCTAGTGGCCTCCCCTGATGGAAGCCGAGGTGTGTTTTATTCTTCTGTAATCATTTGTTCTTTTGTGACACTTGAATGTTGCCCTTTACCAATATTCTGCTGTATTTCAGTACTTGAAACCTCTAGAAAAAGCGCATATGCTCTTGCTGATATGATTATGATGGGAAAGGATGCTGGCATGGAACTGCTTTCACGCGCAGGTCCTGGGTTCTTTGATAGTTGAAGATCTTAGTAGTTAAATAGTAGCTTATGAAGAGAACAACGGCAAGCATTCTGGTTAAATTTAAGGCTAGCAGTCAAGGCTTCACATGTCCATCTTCCGGAGATATTGTGGTTTCAAAATTGAAGAATAGTTGTTTGCTTGTTTGTAAAGTAGAAGAGAATGCTTGAGGGCTTGGTTATTAACAAGGTTAGATTCCTTTATCCATCTAACAACTGGTGAAAACGCCCAAATTTTGTAATCGCTGCCTGTCTCTTTTTAGTGTTGACTGTGCACATGCGTGCGGTTAATCCTTAGGTACTGAGCATAAATATGTATTCTTTTGGGTTGTAGAATTCAATTTTATGTGCTGGAAATTGGTTTATTTGGGCTAATTTGAAGAAAAATAAAAAAAAAGCCTTCATTTCCACAACATTACTTATTGTTATGGGAATAACTAAATTATTAGTTTAATATTGACTAAAACAATTTGAAGAAAAAAACCATTACTTAATTTTCAGACTTTGCTGCTACTAGTGCCAAAGAGCCCTAAAGGGTCTTCAATGATGAGACTACCGAAGGTTTCAATATGGTCGCAATTAAGTATATTTTATGGTCCCGTTTTTGGATGTTTTGTGGTTTTAAACATGTTCATACAAAGGTAATTGATGTTCGTTGGCTGTTTCAACTTGTTACTGGGATTAGGTTACTGAATTAGACTGCACACTGACTGTAGGATGGTACTCGGGATTAGGTTAGGATTTGATCTAATTAGGTTCTAGGGCATGTTGACAGTGGGATGGTGAATTTTGAGCTACTCAAATCTATGTCTATTATCGGTTGTGAATCTATTTAAATACTCATATTCATTCGAAGTTCAAAACTATTCAAATTCAAATCTATTTAAAATATATTTTCACTAATAATAGATAAAACAACCGCGGACTACCATCAAAATTGT
The DNA here is from genome assembly GCA_948099535.1 of Jatropha multifida. Classification (NCBI taxonomy): domain Eukaryota; kingdom Viridiplantae; phylum Streptophyta; class Magnoliopsida; order Malpighiales; family Euphorbiaceae; genus Jatropha; species Jatropha multifida. The sequence continues at coordinate 8,516 of CANUEX010033655.1, read as the reverse complement.
TTAATATAGCCGGTAAATAACCAAAGATATACACATACCCGACTCATATTCATTAAGGGTAATGACTTCACTATATATTTGTTGGGGATAATGATTTCACTATCTGTACTCATATTAATAACTACCCGTGTCCTCTTTAAAAAAAAAATAAAAAAAAAATCAGAGCAAAGCAAATACCGTAAAACACTCCGTACCACTTTCTTCCCTAGTTGACACTCATGTGTTATTGAATGTTCAATTCAGCAATTCTGATTAACTATCAGCAACCAATTGCAGCCAGTGAACAACTAGCTATTAGCAGTAGGTAGCTAGTGGTTGAAGGGCAGAACGCTAATAACTAAACATTTTAAAAATTCAAATTTTTGAGCGTGCTCCTATGAAACGCCATTTCAACAAGCGAAATCAAGTGCAGACGGTTGCTTTCAGAGGAAAAAATGGGGCCGATTGTCAGAGGCGAGTTGAATTGAATTCATGATTTGTTCCAATCAACAAACTTCATTTTGATTAAAAGGAATTCTATGAAATCAAATAATTTACACAAATTATTCTATGAAATCCATTTACAAATAAAATGAATTCCATCTGTTCTAAGCACAAGTTAAATAATGAAATGGCATACAATAGCTTCCATGAAACTTCCACAAGACAGTCATCTTTGAACTCAAAAAGCATCAGAACAACTGTTCAGTCATACCAGTTGCTATGCGTAATGCATCACTATGTTCTCTAAATGATTGTCATGCAAAAAGTAGAGAGCAAACTAAGGAAAATATACAGAAATATTCGGGGGAAGCATGAAAAGGGCAGAATCTTGCCTTTTGACATCTGGCTGGGATGCACACCTGAACGATACACATTCATGCAGCGATCAAAAGAATGATTTTTTTTTATTTGGATCGTTACAGAGGAATGGAAAAACAAGCAGAATGTCCCCCGGACAATCTAAAAGGATATTCCAGATATTAGAGCAAAAACATAATTCATAAGGTAACCACAATCAAACCTGAAAAGACCACAATCTGGAACCCAACAAACAAAGCCAAAAGCCTGTCTCCAACAGAAATCTAAGGAGATCCCTGATATTAGAGCAAAAAGGAACTGATATAGGAACAACAATCCAACTGGAAAAGACAACCATTTATCTGGACCCCCACAAAAAAAGTGAAGACCTCGCATGCTGGTACAAAGACAATGCAAGAACAAGAATCCTCTACTCAAGTGATATGGAACAAGATCCACAATATAATAAGAATGACAGCAGTCGTAGAACTCGTCATTAGCTTCCAAACAACGTTACAAGTGTTATGAAGAATGGAACCCTTCTATCCCTTCCACCATAATGCCATGTAGCACATGAGTAAGGCCTATATTCAGTAAAATTGTAGGTAGCCCTTGGCAGCCCAAAAGAAACTCTATTTTTTTAAAGTTTAAAATGATGTCCAATTAGTAACAAAGAAACCCAATCATGCATCCATAAAGGCCATAAATAGCGACGCATCCTGCCAAAAGGTTAATAATATTAATAGGGCACAAACCATAAATTAACAACTAGCTTTCAGCCAGCATAAGGAAAAAAGAATTACCAGATCACATCCAATCTAACAAGACACCGAAAACAGGGTAACTCGAATGGTAATTTACAAATCAAACAGCTTCTGTTTCCAAAAAAAGGAAAGGCATACTCCCAATGGTGGAAACTCACTATTCGTTATCCAAAAGCCCATCCAACAGCAGGCCACCTCTCATAATTGTATATGCCTATACAAGGTGATGATAAGGTTTCAAAGCTGTCTATGCATGAAAGTCACAAGAAACCCAGCAGCGGTAATTGATTTGAAGAGAATAAGACCCAACTTGAATGTGCATGTCAAAGCAAGCATAAGATCTATCAGATCAAAACATGGAAGTCAGCATTTTAGGAAGTCAAACAGCTTAAATATTTGTGCCAAGTTTAGGGCTAGATAAAACTGATTGATCCAGCAAGAGAACAACGAAGATAACACATCCATTATGAAGTTTGAAAAAAACTAAAACAAAAACCTTAAACAATTCACAGATAGTAGCACTGATGTTTCCACTTCCCCAGCTGCAAGAGGACACAATCATATTCTGCTGACTGACCAAGACATGTAGAGTTCAGTAATTGGTGGCATACCACAATGAGCAGAAGTTCTATCCAGAACGAAAACCTCCTGAACCACGACGTTCATATGGTCCAGTGCGATCACGATTGTATCGATCATTTCCTGGACCTCCACGACTACCAGCATCCCTGTTACGCCCACCAAATCGATCTCCATTTCGATCAGGACCATAACGACCCCCACCTCCACCACTGCCACCACTGTACCTCTCCTCTCTGCCCCCATATCGGCCACCTCTTGCCCCTTCACTTGGACACTCTCTAGCAAAATGCCCAGGTTTACCACACTTAAAGCACTCTCCACCTCCACCACCAGATGGACGTCGACCTCCATGGTCACGGTTTTGATCGCGATCACGCCCACGGTTACGATCACCATCATGATCTCTGCCAGAACCTTGGTGAGGCTGGGCTTTATCAACAGTAATAGTTCTCCCGTCTAAGTCCATTCCATTCATTGCTTCGATAGCTTCTTCCATTGCTTTCTTCTCATCAAAAGTGACAAACCCAAATCCACGAGATCGTCCAGAGAATTTGTCAACAACTACCTAAATCAAATAAAAACAGTTAAACTGTAAATATAAATTACAAAATTTCATCTTTGAACATGTTCATCAGAACATGGCTTTGATAGGCATAACCCCTTCCGTGATCCATCGTTATCTTATGTAAAACTCTTGCAGACCAGACATTATTTCACACATTGTAACTGAACTCAATTAAGCCTTGTTCTCAAAGTATTTTGGTCAGCTATAAGGATCATATCCGCCATTGCACTCAATTTCGAGTTACACATTTAGAAAGACCCAGAGCCACCGTTAATTCATTATTTCATTCCAGGCACATGTTCTCCCGAATTGTACAACTATAAATAAAATATGTAAGAAATAAAGTAGAATCATATACAAGGAAAGGGAAGAGAGACTCAAGATAAACCAATATATATACATGAGAATTGATTACCTTGGCCTCAATAAGATGACCAAACTTTTCAAATGCTTCTTTGAGACCTCTATCAGATGTAGACCATGAAAGACCACCGATAAAACACCGGTATTCTACCTCTTCTGACATCCCTAAACTGCAAGCCATACACACTTTTCAGAATTATTTTATATATAAAAAGGTTAAGAGCAGAAAAGGGTAAACCTTAAAATCAACAAAAACAAATAAAAGGCAAATATATCTTATAAAATTCATAAATAAATCAAAATAAAATTAAATAGCAGCTCCATTGTTAGATGATTTGGTGTTTCTGTTTCAATACAGATAAAGTCTGGAAGAATAGATCCGATTTAATAAACTTTTCTTTTCTCTTCTCTTTAAATGCTATCAGGTGTAAGCAAATATTACTACGCAGGAAGCATCAATCCAATCAGGGATTTTTTCGCTTTCAACGAAACAAAACATTAGGAAGCGATCGAATCGTCATACCCAAATTCTTAAGCTGGGGGGAATCGCTTCGCCGCAAAGAAACGCCAAAGCTGTGAGAGAAAGAAGAAGGAAGCGTGCCCTAAAGTGTTAAAGAGGAGATACGGAGTCAACCTGTCGACAACCTTTTGGATAAACGGCGAATTTGTATTCAACTATAGTATGCTGCTTCGGTAAAGGGGTAATTTACATATGGTATATGATACGATAATTAAACCCTTTTCTATTTCACTATTAAAATTTTTCTTTTTATCAATTAAACGTACAAATAAATAAATAAATATTTTTAATTAAACTAATTTCTTTGATGACGCATGTTGTCGTCATATTCATTTACTTTTTTTTTATAATTAGTATCTTTTAACGTGCTTTGCACATTATTTACTCTTCTTTGATACTGCTGGTATTTATTCATTGTATTTACTATTTCAAAAAAAATTTTATTTAAGCTTTTTTAAATGATCATGATTTATGATTTACTTATTCGTTTTATTAAAAGTTTAACACAGATAATATGTTTTTATTAAAATTATGAAGATATGTTTCTTTTATTGATTAAATGAAATAAAAAATTTTCTTTTATTATTATAATTAAATCTTGAATATATATTAGGAATCAAATATACATTGTAACATATAAAAGAAATGCATTAAAGTATAATGTTTAATTATATAATGAATTTTTAAATAAATATTAATAGATAAAAATTTAATTTTTTTAAAAAAATATATAAAAAATTAATTAAGTGATTTTTTTTGAAAGGCAAATTTACTTAAGTGATTAAGAGTAAAATAATTAATATCTCTAAAAGTAAAGGAAAATGATAAAGCAAAGAGTTTTTATTAATTAAACTCTATTAATAAATTGTAATAAATCAATGTATATAATACTCAAGAAAGGGAGATAAAGGAATTTAATTACAATAATTAACAACAATTACATGCTTACATGTATTTCACATAATTTTCATTGCTGTCTAAGAATGATTTGAGAGTTTATGGTTGTATTAGGAGAAATTAGTTTAAATTTATTAAACAATCTATTTATATTAGTCTAAAGAAATAGGCTCATTATAGAAGTAGTATTATGTCACAATCCAAATTCATAGAGTGGATCGGCATTAGGACCTAGGTAAACTTAAAACCCTCGAGATCTGTAGTAAGTCTAAACTATTAAAAATCTGTCTCTATTAACATCTGAATTTAGAAACAGTAAGCTCATATTATGACATTATTCAATAATCAGTTAGTAACAATCTTACCCCAACTTTAATATCACATTTAATTCATAGTTCGAGCTTATACTCATTTAATAAAAATACATTTTATGCAAAATTCATCGGTTATCATATGGTCAAACTTTTTCTGTCATAATTTCTCCAAATTTCAGAAAATACTCCATAGGTTATTTATCAATACATAATAATTTTTACATATCAAAATATCAATTTATCATCCTAACTGCGGAACCTAACAAAAATATGTTGAATATTTCAAACACAACATATAGTTCATACTATCATTTTTAAATTGGATTTGAATACTGAATCTCTACGGAGAAAGGAGTAGAGTCTTTATAGAACAATAATACTTCTATTTTCTGCAAAAGTTTATGGAGGGGGGGTGAGTTTCACCAAACTCAGTGAATAATAATAAATAATGCATGACTAGATAATCACACAGAATGCATCTCTAACCATTGAATTAATCACACTGCCAATCATGCATATGGCACAGTATCAGCAATCACACTTATTTCATCTTCAATTAATCAATCACTTGGAAATTAGTCTGTGGTGTCATCGAAACCCTTGATGAGCCGTCCTCCCACATGACTCATCCTCTCAAATGTGTGCACCAGGAAGTCGATCCCCTTATATGGCCGACCGATCTAATCCTCGCTTGATCTGCCCTCTCATTGTTTTTTTATGCTCTCTTATCTTTCCATACCATCATGAGGTTACCCTGTGGTTATCCATATCATATCAATATACCATAAAATGTACATGGGATTGTCGATCTTCCCATACATGGCTGACGGTATCTATAACACCCTAACTTTCAAAGAAAGTATTATATTCTAAATATTATGTGAATTAAGTAAATAAATAAAAAAGAAATATCTTATAAAATGTTTGACCTATTTAAAACATTACTAAAAACAAGAAAATAAGATTTGTAAAGAATATAGAAAATCCTAAAACTAATAGATGTATAATAATATAAATGCATATACATATATCTCAATAAAAAAATTTAAGAATTAAAGGAAAAAAACTCTAAATCAAATGAGTTTAAGTAATAAAAGTATGAAATGACCAAAAAAGGCATCTAGACTACTACTTAAACAAAGTAATTTAAGGGGATAAAAGGGAAAATTTTATTTTTACAAGTGGCGACTTAATATTTGCATAACATAATTCATCCTTCTAAATTATGAAAATAAGTTTTTTGAAGAATTAATCATCTTTTTACCTGTTCATATTTTTATTTCAGACATAGTTTTTCCATTTCATTTTCTTCTCTCCATCATTTGTTAGAAGATAGCAAATAATTCAATCTCTAATTAATGAAAGGGAGACAGACGTATTTAAGAAAAGATTATATTTTCACTGATTCACACATTCATTTCAAATTTGATTTTCTCCCTTTCATATTTTCAAGTTAATTTCTTCATTTCACATTTTTCTTTCAATCAATCTAGCAATTGCTAGAAATCAATTATCATAAAATACCAAGTGAATCATCATCTAAATTAAGAAAAGGGAAGACAAGTGTATTAGAGAAAAAACTACATTTTCTTTTATTCACATCTTCATTTTCACACTTAGTAGTGTTCCCATTTTATTTATTTTTCTATAAATACCCTACTTCTCTAAGATCATTTACCATAAAACATTAAAAATATACAAGTGTTCTAAGGAGGATTAAACCAACAAGTGATAGGAATGAAGATAAAATCATAAGAGAGCAAACAAAGGTATGCAATCCAAAAATTCCGTTTTAGATTTTAAATTATATTTCTAAGTTTTAATCTTTGTTTTGATGAATTAAAGTTTAAAATTTATCTTTATAATATATTAAATAACCATTCAATATGTAGAAATTACTTTGGATAAAAAGTAATTAAATATGTAAAAGTTAGAAAAATTTTATTTTTTCCAAATTGTCTTAATGGGACTACTTAAATTCAAACACTATATTTTATTCAATTAAATATGTAAATAAATTTAAAAAATTATGAAATTTTTTAGAAAGACAGCATAAAATGTTAGTAAGGTTGTGTTAGAAGGAAAAGTCTAAAAAATGAGGAAAATTGAAAATATTAATAAAATGAAAGAGACTACTCAGTATAAGAAAGTTGAAAATTTTGGTTCTATAATTAATTTATTTAAATAGGTTAATGAACTCCAAAATTCATGAAATTTAATATGGGAGTAGCTTGAGATGTTAAGAACTACCTAATAAAATTTTAGAATAAATGGATGTAAGAAGATAAATATTTAATTAAATAAACACATACTGCTTATGTGCTGAAAATTCTGTTTTTCATTAGATTTGCACTAAATTGAGAATATTAAAATATGAGTAAATTAGCTATGAACATGTGTATATAGTAAATAAATATAGAGCTTAATATGTATAATTTGTCCCTAAAAATTCAGATTTTAAATTTAATGAATAAAAATATTAAGGAACTTTGAATGTCAATAAAGAACTAGAACCAAACTAAAAGTGAAATGTATGTTTAAATGTATGAATATAGGTTGAGGATTACTATGGAATCATTTTGAAATTATAAGTGATTGAGAGGAATCAAATTCTCATTTTCAAGATGAGTTATAGTGTCTAACCCTTCCTTATTGTATTGGAACTTTTGATCAACTACATACCACTGCTGTTATTGAAACAATTTGTTTATTGCAATATTGAAATTGTGAAATATGAAAACTATTTGGCCTTTATGCCTATTTTGGTTGTACCAAGCCATTTGTTAGCCAATATAACAGAATCTCAATCTTGATGGGGGCTATACGATCAAATTATGTGCACATAGAGATTTGTGATAATAGGGAGAAGTTACTGCCCTAATATGAGAAATGTGTTATAGCACTAGAATATACATAGTGATATGTTTTATTTAGTGCTATATATGTGATGATCTGTCATATTAGTGATATTCCATTTGTGACATTGATTGGAATACTATGAATCCCCATTGATATATCATTTGTGATATTGATCTGATTACTATGAAACTCTTTTGATATCTCATTTGTGGTATTGATCAGATTACTATGAATCCTTTCATACAAATTTATTTTTGATAAGCTAATAATAGTTTTACCATCTTGTATTGCTATAAATGTTGAACCTTGAGATTCTTTTTCATTATACACGCTACCTATATGACATTATAATCTCATTAAGTTGACTACTAATTCAAGCGTATGTGGTTTCAAGTAGAGGTGATCTTGGTCTGTCAACTTCTTGATTCCTTCTTCTAATAAGAAGCTTGTGATTAATGTAAATATTGTTGTTAAATTATATGAACTCTAGTTGCTCCATAGTATCTTTGTGGATGATATTAGTATTGGATGTGTGTAAGCTTATTGTAACAGTATTGAGAGAGTAATATGTGTCTATACAGAATGTGAGGAAGAATATTCTCAATGATCTTGAGAATTTAATAGAAGTAAATAAAGTGATTGTGACCCATTGAAGTAAATAATCAAGAGAAGTAATTGATATGAGCATAGAGTGTGGGCCTGGAGTTAAGGACCCTTTCGCCTTCCCAACGGGACCAATAACTAGATCCAAGGCAAAAAGGCTGAAAGAGGCATTACAAAGCTACATACAACATTTTGTAGATAAAGAGCTAAAGCTAAATGAATATGGGAATTATGGGCTAAGACCTCTTTATCTTGTGGAGGCTTGGAAA
>CANUEX010033523.1:0-32469 GCA_948099535.1 Jatropha multifida | reverse complement strand
TGAAATAATAAGTGTTAATTTTAAAATGTTTTTGGATAAGGAATGGTGAATGAGAAATGAGATTATTTGTGGAAGAATGCATTTATTTTGGGCTCTACTATACATGATTGAAATGTGGTATGATGAGATTTATTGTGATATGTGAGCATGCTCAGGTTATCAGCCCTTATAAATAGGCGGACGCGCTTATTATTTGTGGTAGTGCTTGCACAGGCCACGGTGGTGCTTTCATAGGCCACGATTGTGTGATTGGTGGGTGGTGCTTTCATAGGCCACGATTATGTGATTGGTGGGTGGTGCTTTCATAGGCCACGATTGTGTGATTGGTGGGTGGTGCTTTCATAGACCACGATTGTGTGATTGGTGGGTGGTGCTTTCACAGGCCACGATCAAATCTGCTTACATTTATTTGGTATTGGTATGATCCTTAATAAAAAAATGGAATTTTATTTCGATATAAAGAAACCAGAAACATATTTGTATTTGTGATATTTTCTTATTTATATTGAGTTTGGTATAAATTTTTAAGGTGTGAATTTCTTTATGGTTTTTCGAAATATTCGGATTCAACTAGCATGTCTTCAATACTTAAAATATATCTGATTTGAGATTTATTACTTGGCATTTCTTGGTTATTTTAATTTATAATTATTTAGCACCACTGAGTCTTCCACTCAGCGCCTTGATTTTTATCATGCGCAGGTTGTGAGCTGTGGGTGCTACTTGAAGACCGAAGGGAATGCATCAAAGTAGAAGTATTAATCTTAGGTATAACATGTATAGAAATGTAAATTATGGCATGTATAGATACTTTGTAATCAATTTTGAGATTATATATATTAAGTTGTGAATTAATGAGATTGGTGATTAATTAAGTTATAATATTTGTCATATGGAATTAAGGTGTTGTTTAATAGTGATTATCCTTTGATTGATAATAGTTATACCTTGAATGTATGATAACATAATAAGATGACTTAATATGAAATTTTAGAAGTGTTGCACAACTTGTTATATTGATTTGGAGTTGAGGTTTGGAGGTTAATATTGGAAGTGTATTTGTTTTCCCTGTGTGGCAAGTAGATTTTTAAAGGGAGCTCTTGGGAAATTTTATTTTCGAAATTTTATTTTCCGTAGGATTCTCTTTAAAACCTTTATTGAATATTTTAAATTACTTACTTCACTAAGAAAATATAATCACTTCCAATATACATTCTGGAGTTAATGAGTAGAATAGGACGGTACTCCGGCACCGAATGTGGCATTCGTCGTCTGGTCCTCCGGGATTGGGTGGCGGGTGTTACATTTATATTTATCAATTATGTTATTAATTTAAATTGTGTTTAAATTTTATGCACTTATAAATGTCATTCATGCACTTAATCTCTTTTCAATCCTCATTTCCACCCAACACCCTTTGGTGATATTGGGGGATGTGATCTCCTCACTCTATTCGACTGTTGAGATTCGCCACTAATATACACCACCCATAAGTCAAGTACCATTTGGTATATTAAAAGAGTTGGCGCAATCCATTGTCACCTTTTACTTAGACCTAAAGTAAATGGGAGGAAACAACCAATTCTCACTTATGGAACCTAAGTCTATGCATATCCGGCCTAAGCTTATGTAGTTGACCATAGTTCTTTCCTCTTAGGATGTACTGTGATAATATTTGTTTGATGCATTCATCAGATAAAGGTGAGAGACGTCGGTCCAAAACCCCACGTTGGTTATGGGCCTAACCCAAATGTCCTAGGAATATAAAAGACTGAACCATGCATCGTGTGTGGAAGTGATAAGGGTAGAGGTCATGCATTTCCTTACTCCTGTTCCCCTTACTACGTGTATTTATTTATTCACGCATCATCTAACTAATTTATTGCATCATCTAGGCTTTAGTTTACTATGGCTCGTTTGAAACGATCGGACCCTCGAAAGGCGAATAACTATCGAAAAATGTTGAGAGTAAGACTAGACAAGAAAGTTAGACCCAGAGATTGTCATCAGGTAGAAGACAGAAATTCTGAGATTGGGCCACCTTCTAGTCCAAGTCCAACAGGCCCAAACCCCTCGGGTCCAAGGCCAATGCATCGAAACCAAATGCTGGAGATTCATTGGCTTTTATAGGAAATATGAAACACCCAAATTGAAGCATTAACTCTCTTCAATAGCATTGAGGAGCGCTTTGCCTAGATATGAGAATTTGTTGATCGCCTTGTAGCAATCGGCTATTTTTCTTTAGAAGAAGTAAGAATGTACCAAAATTTCTAGTTTATGTATTTAAATTCTATAATAGAAACTATTTATGGGTTTTAACTATTAAAGTTCAATTATTTGCTAGTTCTAAATTACATAAATAAAAAAAAATAATAATAATAAAATAAAAAATAAAAAATAAAAATCCCAGCTCATTCTTGAGGCAAAAAGAAGGGGATTATAATAAGGCTTGTCATATTCCTCAACAAATTTCTAAGAATATTCACTAATCGAAGATTCCAATGAGTCAACTCGAGCCTTGAGAAACTATAACATTAGTTGCATAACACGATGTTTTGATTGAGTGAAGTTTTCGTGTGACATTCCATTTACATTGATCCATACATGCATCATGTCATATTTTTAATTTCAATTTTTTGCAGTTAAAATAGCGCCCAAGAGCAAGAAGCCGTTGAAAGTGGTCAGTTGGTCAAGGGCAGAAGACTGATTAATCAGAGTTGAAGAACCTTCAACCCCTCTCAATATATCAAAATCAGTACCTGTGAAGTTTGTAAGTCCTATTCCTAAAGTTGAATCCTTGTTGGTACAAGCAGATTCACAGAACATCATTATTGAGAAAATGGCAAAAAACTTTTCCTTAGCTGATATCAAAAAATTATTTGAGAAGATGATGGCGGCTAGCCTTAAGAAGATCCTCAAGGCAAAAAAAGAGAAAGGAAAAGCCCAAATTGAAGAAGGGGAAGGAACTGTGGAAGAACCCACTACGAAATAAGCAGCCGACAATACATGGAAAGAGGAGGAATTCTTCAAGAGAATATCAGAAAAGAAGACTGACATTGAGCCAATAGTTTCAGAGAAAATGGAGAAACTAGACAAGAAGCTAGAAAAGCTGCAGTTACTCATGAAGTCTAAGAGGATGGATCAGTATATGGACATGGACGAAGAAGACGATGAGGAACTGGGGTTACGACAAGAGGTCCCAGTTACATATAATATGCCAAACGTGGCAAAATACGATAGGAGTGGCAACCCAAAGGTGCATCTGATGCAGTACAAGTTGATTATGGAACTGGCTGGACTCCCATCCAGAGAAATCCTGAAAATGTTCCCACTATCTCTCACCAGGTCTGTACAAACTTGGTACTATAATCTAGACAAGAAATTCAAGAGGGATTGGAATGAGCTGACCGGTATATTTCTCAAAGAGTACGCCTATAATCTTCAGATGGGCATCAACTTGAGAGATTTGGAAGATACCATGTAGAAGTAGGATGAGTCTTTCACCGATTGCATGTCTAGATGGAGGGCCAAAGTCACACAGATGAAAAGCAAGCCTGACACAAAAGAACAAATAAAGATTTTTATCAAAGGAACTTTCCCTGTGTTTTGAGAAAAGCTATAATACATGCCACTAATAGAGTTTTTCCAGTTTATGAAGTGGCAACGACAATAGAAGATAAAATCAGGGAAGATAAGAAGTACGAGAACCGTCCTGGAAATTTTACTAGATTTGGGTTTCAAGGGTCATCCCAGTCCAGTAAAGCTGTTAGTACTAGCAAGAGCACAATCACAACCGTCTTAGATTTGAGAGCAACTAATGTGCCTCGAAGGCGATTTTCCAATTTTGATACTCCTTTGTCTAGGGTGTTTGAAAAGGTGAAAGTAGCTGGACTAGTAAAATCGGTTGCACAGAAGCCTTTTCCCGATCCTTTGCCACGGGGTTTCAATCATAATGCCTTTTGTCATTTTCATCAGATTAAGGGGCACAACATTGACGATTGCTATTGATTGAAGCATGAGATTTAGGACCTAATCAATAGCGGCAAAATAACTGACCCAGAAAAATCAAGACCCAGCACTCGAACTAATCCACTTTCAAATTTCAAGAGTGTGCCGCCCCTGAAAAATTTGTATATGATTGAATCGGGGAGGACTCTGGAATAGATACTGTCCGAGTTGAAAAAAAAAAGAGAAGGAAATCGAGGAGAGAGGGATACTGGAAAAAATCCAGATTATGGTGTTGAATGTTTGGGACAGTGACGATGAATCGGCATCAAGAAGTATGCCCGCCTGGACGGACAGCGAAGAGGAAGTAGTGGTTGAATCCATTGTTCTAAATGTCTGGAGTAGCGAGGACGATAAGGAAACAAAAGTGGTGAGCCATGTGACCCGGAGTGGTCAAATCTATCAACCTGAGCTAATGAAGACTGTCAAGGAAAAGGGAAAAGAAAAAGCGAGTTCTTCAAGCATGCCAATGGGAGAAGCTGAAGACAACACACTAGTCAAACAGAGGAAGAGGATGCAGGCTAGTGTAAGTATGTGGGACTTGCTAATTTCTTCAAAAGCACACAGAGAGGCCCTACTGAAGGCAATGGTTGAAGTTAATGTTTTGCCTTCCATATCAACTACTGAATTCATGGGATTGGTCCAACATGATCCCTTATTAATAACTTTCTCTGATGATGAGCTCCTCTCAAAAGGAAGAAATCACATAAAGGCTCTATTTATTAAAGCCGAAGTGAGAGGGCAAGTCACTGGGAATGTGATAATCGATGATGGCTCGACCTTAATTGTATGCCCTTTAAAGCTCCTTTCTAAGTTCAAGCTGGATGTATTAGATTTGGAAACTTCTGATGACTTTAAGAGATAGGTAGAAGGAGTCTTCAAAACAATGGTGAAGGTGGGACCAATTGAAAAGGAAACTGAGTTCATAGTGATTGATATTCCACCGACATTTGCTTTGTTGCTAGGATGTCCGTGGTATCATTCACTAGGAGGTGTACTTCCACATTGCACCAAAAGATAAAATTCCCATTCAACAGGAAAATTATCACTGTTCCTACTGCTAACAAAAGAAGTGTAGCCATGTTAAATGTGGATAAGCAGGTGTTACTTCCATGGATCGATTTCCAAATTGCTTTTTTGAGTTCTGATATAGGGGACGCCATATGCAATATTATGAAGAGAATGAATTTTGAAGAAGGAAAGGGGCTAGGGAAGCATCAGTAGGGAATTACCGAACTCCATGAGATCCACACTCAATGGAACCGCATGGGTCTTTGATACAAAGCTGGGAGCAAATCATTGAAGAAACTTGGCTGGCTAGACATGGATGGATGTTTTGTCCATTCGAGTGAACATTCCTCTCCATGTCTGCCAATAGAGCCATTCGAGCACAAAGGAAAGAAGCATCCAGGGCTAGAAATTTTTGCTGATGTGATTGAGATTTTGAAATGGTTTGTGAAGAGCCAGAGACAGAGTCGAAGATTAAAGAAGGCTTCAAGGTGATTGAGCACAAAGGGTTTGAAGGGTTAAAGGCCCAAATAACGACAGAGAAGATGGAGGAAGAACGGGAGAAAGAGGAAGAGGCAATTCAAAAGAAAGAAGAAGAAGCAACCGTGGAAAAGGGAAAGACAGCCAGAGAGGACGAGGAAGACGGTATTGATCAAGTCCTCAAAGCAATCAGGGCATGTATTGATGAATGCTTTGAAGAGAATGAGACCCCTGCTGATGTTGCCATTCCAATTAATAATGACTTTGATTATGATGAACTGTCAATGTTTTTAGTGAAATAAATTTCAATTTTGCTTACTTGTTTGATGTCTTTCCTAATGGTTCCATTCATCAAGTAAATAAGCATATGCGCATCTTTGACATCAATTCATCATGCATGCTTGAATTTAATATAAACACAAAAGAAAATCCTAGACATTTATTAATTGGACCAGACCTGACATCAGAATTAATCATAGAATTTCAAAATCTACTCAAGAATAAGGCAAAGGCTTTCGCATGGAGATACGAAGACATGCCTAGAATTGATAGGTCGATAGCAGAACACATAATTCCTTTGAAACCTGAATCTCGACCAATAAAGCAGAAGAGAACAAGATGGTGACCAGAATGGGCTGAAAAGAACAAAGAAGAAGTAACCAAGCAGATCGATGTAGGGTTTCTTGAGGTAGTTCATTACCCTGATCGGTTAGCCAACATAGTCCCAGTCCCAAAGAAGGATGGAAGAGTCAGAATGTGTGTTGATTACCGGGATCTAAACAAAGCATCGCCAAAAGATGACTTCCCTCTCCCATATATTGATGTCTTGATCAATAGTGCAGCAATGATGGGATGTTACTTGATTATGGATGATTTCTCAAGGTACAACCAAATTCTCATGGCGTTGCAGGACAAAGCCAAGACGACCTTCATTACTCAATTCGGCAAGTTCTGCTACTGGGTAATGCCTTTTGGTCTGAAAAATGCTGGGGCAACATACCGAAGAATGGAAAAGACACTAGAAGAGCATCTTGAGGCTCTGAACAAGTTTCTTGACCGAGTCATCAAGTATAAACTACGGATGAATCCAAAGAAATGTGAATTTGGAGTGACTTTAGGGAAAGTGTTGGGATTCATAGTAGGTCCAAATGGGATTGAAATTGATACAGGCAAGATTAAGGCTATCCAAGGAGTGGAACCTCTAAAGATGGAGAAGCAAGTGAGAAGTTTTCCGGGGAAGATATAGTACATCAGCAGGTTCATATCAAAGTTGTCTAATGTTTGTGATCCAATTTTCAAGCTTCTAAGAAAGGATCAGACAGTCAAATGGAATGATCAGTGTTAGATAGCTTTTTAATAAGATCAAGGAATATCTATCAAATCCACAAATTTTATGCCCACCTAAGCCGGGGCAACCTCTGATTTTGTACTTGACAGTGGAATATGCCAGGATGGGAGCAATGCTGGCACAAGCTGACGATGCCAATGTTGAGAAAGCAGTGTACTATTTAAGTAAGAAGCTTCTTCCAAACGAATAGAAGTATAATTTGATAGAAAGAACTTGCTTGGCGATGGTGTGGGCCACCAGAAAACTTTAGCATTATTTTTAGTCCTACAAAGTGATAGCAGTGTCTAGAATGGATCCAGTCAGGTACTTCTATGGAACTCCAGCTTTGGCAGGAAAGCTTGCCAGGTGGTTGATCTTACTTTCAGAATTCGACATTGAATACGTTACTAAGAAAACTGTTAAAGGAAGAGCAGTTGCAAATTTTTTAACAGCGCATCCGGCGGAACAATGAAGAGTGGGAGATTGATTTTCCTTATGAGCACCTCAATGTAATAGAAAAGAATGGGTGGAAACTTTACTTTGATGCCTTAACTAATAGTAAGAGAGCCGGAGTCGGTGTTCTTCTAGAATCCCCGTAAGGAGAAGTTATTCCCATGATGAAGAGGATACATTTCGCGGTCACGAATAACATGGTAGAGTATGAAGCTTGCTTGTTTGGGTTGGAAGCATTAATCGCAATTTAGGCTAAAGAAGTGGAAGTTATCGGTGATTCTAAACTAGTCACTGAACACACCAGCGGCAATTGGGAAGTTAAGGAGAGTAGGCTGAAACCGTATATTGATTATTTGCATCTTGTCGTTCAGAACTTTGAGAAGGTGACTTTCACTCATATGATTAGAGCAAATAATTGAGTACTAGACGCATTAGCCAATCTAGCTTCAGCTTGGGAGCAAGTCTCAGTGATGCCCAAAAGGCCATTCATGATGTCATCTGATAATATTCCTTGTTATAAAAGTGAAAAGATCATAGGGATCAAGTCAGATGGGCAATCTTGGTTCCACGATGTCTTACAGTGGATGACGAAGGGGAATTATCTAGATTGAACTTCTTGAGATGACAGGAAAGCCATTCAATGGTTAGCGCTACAATTCACGGTATTGGATAATCAACTGTATAAAAGGATGTCAGATGGGGTTATATTGAGATGCGTGTCAGAAAAAGAAGCTAAAGGAATCATCGAGCAGATCCACACCGGCATTTGTGGTACTCACATGAATGGAAGAGCACTTGTGAAGAAAATCCTCAGGCAAGGGTTTTATTAGACCACTATGGAGAGAGATTGTGTCTCTTTTGTTAAAAAGTGCTTCGAATGTCAGATGCATAGAGACCTCAGTCATATTCCTCCATCAAAATTGTACCCTTTTGTTACTCCATGGCCATTCGCAGCATAGGGAATAGACCTCATTGGAAAAATTTCACCACCCGCTTCTAATGGACACGAGTTCATAGTCATGGCAGTGGATTATTTTTTAAGATGGGTTAAAGCAAAATCATTCAAGCATATTGGGGCAAAACAGATGGCCAAGTTCATTAAGAAAAGCTTGATATGCAGATATGGTGTCCCTCATCATGTGGTGACAGATAATGGGGTTCAATTTCAGGCCGAGGTAAAGAATTTATTAAGAGAGTATGGGATTGAACACCATAAGTCATCTCCTTATAGGCCACAAGCTAACGGGGCAGTGGAGGCTGCAAATAGGAGTATTAAAAAGATATTGAGGAAGGTGATAGAGACACATCGTGATTGGGCCAATAAATTGCCATAAGCTTTATGGGGGTATCGGACTACAGCTAAGTCTGCGAATGGGGTAACCCCGTATTTGCTAGTATACGAAATGGAGGTCGTATTGCCAATTGAACTTGAAGTGAAATCCTTGCGGATAGTATTGGAGTCCAAGGTTTCGGAATGCCAATGGGTTGAAGATCGTTATCAAGAGCTAGCACTATTAGATGGTAAAAGGCTTGAGGACCGATTTATGGATCACCTCTACAAAAGAAGGATTGCAAGGCATTTCAATAAGATTGTCAAAGCAAGCCTCTAAAAATAGGGTATTTGGTTTTGAAACATATGAGACCGAACACCCAAGATCCGAGAGGGAAGTTCAGACCCGATTGGGAAGGTCCATTCCTGATCAAGAGGATGTTTTCAAAAGGTTCTGTAAAGTTGTCAGACATGGAAGGTAACGAATTCACTGAACCAATCAACTTGGATAGATTGAAGACATTTTATGTATAATTCAAAATGTCATGGTTAAACCAGTTGATAAAATTCACCTTTTGTGCCAATATTACTTTTAGAGCTTATCATGTTTGAGACTTATGTCAATATGCAATTGTGCAAATTTACTTTAATGGAATTACAGGATGAATATTAAACTCATCAAGCAAAAAGGATAATTTTATTTGCAAACCAATACATTCAAGCATTGTCCATTACATTTCATTAAAATCATTATTATTGTGTTCACACATTTGGTCCTAGCAAACACCTAACCGTGAACAAGTCAGCTGACACTGAATCATTGCCAAACCCAGAATAATCTTGCAGCCATGAATGATATAGATTGGAAGAAGATGTATCAGGAACACCAGGAATGGGTATGATTGTTCGGTCAGGCCAGGTAGAAGCAAAGAACGACAAAAAATGTTGGTTAATGAAGCCTTTGTCAAACTTGGTATAAGACGGAATAGCTTCATGATGACCATATTGCCGCATGACTCGGCTGGGGTAACAAGCTACTGCCATGGACAACCCACACAGGGGCAAACAAGGGAGGTAGGAAGAGACAGTGATCCATCTGATTTGCCACCAGCGGCAGGTCCACCTAATTCCTTCAACAGTACGGTCTTGAAGAATGGTAGTCCAGCCATCCAAAGTCACTCCAGTCAAGCAGTGTTAGCGACAGACATGGACCTACGGTCCATAATTAGTTATTAAATGATTCGATGGCACACTCATCACTTGTAATTTTTCAAAAGCCCACAACTGCAGAAACAAAAAAGAAAGAGAAAAGGAAAGAAAGCTCGTTGAGTCGAAAACCCGCAAGGGTGGCTTAGGCAAAAATTAGAGCAAAAAAGCTCGTTAAGTTGAAAACCCGCAAGGGTGACTTAAGCAAAAATAAGGGCGCAAAAATAAATAAAGTACAAAAAAAGAAGAAAGAAAGAAAGCATCAACCTACAGTAACAGGGGGCTTCCCATCAGACCAAGCATTAAAGTTGGATCATGGGCATGTCTGCCAAGCCATAAAAGTATTTTCGCCAGCACTAGCGAAAAAGGCGTGCAACGTTTGGATATTTGCTCGACAATAGGCAGCACTTTGAGGCTCCCATAATTGTGCATGAGCTAAGAAGTAAATATTGGATGAGGATGTAGAAACAAGTAATCGAAAGCCAAAAGGGGCTGTGGCGGTTCATGTTCGTGGTGCGGTCAACAAGAGGCCATAAGGGCAAGACGCTAGAATCAGGCTCATATTCAGGTAATTCATGGATTGGGAAACCAAAAACCAGTGAAAAGTCAGAGATGAGGATCCCATGAAACTGGGGCAAAGCTGGAAATTCTCCAACCATTGGGTGCCTACCTGAAATGGCACTGAACTCCTCGAACAACAGTAAAATCTCAAAATCATTATGGCAGAACAGGTTATTAACAGGGTCAAAATGATCAATTAACCATTGCATCAATCTGGGCTGAATTCAGATGTTTCGATAATAGCTTAACCCTTTAAGTTCAAAAGGGGAGAGCAATTCCCAATCAGCAGGACTGGAACTCCTTAAAAGTGATTTGAACATGGGAGCTAGTGATCGATCCATAGCTTGGTGAGAAGGATAGAAGAGAAGAAGTGGTGAGAAGCACAACAGGCTATGGTGGTCTTTAGGAAAGGGGAAAGGTATCGACAACTAGATATAATGTAATATAAGCTGGATGCAATTTAGCAATCAGTATCATGTCTAGCTGTAATGCACCAATATAATGAATACATTCCTTAATAAAAAATATCAGTTGATACCCAAAAAGTGAAATGTTTACAATTGTTATAGACTAGGTATAAAATGAATGAAGCAAAAGAGAAATTTGCTGATTGGAAGGGCCTACTCAACGGCCTCGTAATCTGATCCATCCTCCTCCTCTTCCTCCTCCTTGGTGGAATCTTCAACATCAACCACTACATGTTGCCACCTACCTACCGCACGACCAGCATGCCCACCAGACGTTGACCCACGAGCACGACTGGTGGTAGGCCCCACCCCTAATCTTTGCAAAATACATCATAGGCATAATTAGATGCATGTCATGCATACATAATACATACATTGCATATGGCTTTTTTTGTCTACTTACAGATGCCTGCTCATTAGTAAGCGTCAATGATGCGAAGCTCAGACGCGTCGCCTCATACAGCCGGCAAGCCTCCTGAAAATGAGAGAGAGGCACCCACAAACGAAACTAAGATAGGGGCACATCATAAAGACAAAAGGAATAATTGACGACATGCAAGGGTTGAAGCAAGAAACACCTGGTACTTACGTGTGTAAAGTCACGAGGTGCCATTGGCACAGGTCTCACTCTAGACGGGTCGAAGATGCCCTGAATAACTTCTCTAGTGCTCGCCAAAGTGAAGTTATAGGAGGAATTGAGTCCATATGCAGGCTCACCAATGATGACATCTTTATCAAGTACTCTCAATCCAGACTCCACTCGTCGATGCTTCGCACTCCGCTGAGGTTGCTGTAAAACACAAGATACATTAGATGAACAATGACAAAAAAAGATCTAGGGCAAAGACAAAAATCAAAGTCAAGTAGAAAATGAAGCTCACAGGTGCAAGAGGTGCGTCTGGCCCTGAATCTGGTGCATCCATGTCAGACAAGGGATCAATCTCTCTGGGAGGAGGAACATGGACCAACAGTTGTGTCCTAAGGAAGTGTTTATAGGCGTTATGGGTGAAGTCAGATAAAAATTTGGTAACCGCTATGCCTCTCCGGCCAACAGAAATCTCATCGTCAGTCTAGATCAATCTGGTAGACAGCATGTGATAAGGGATGGCATGGGGCACTCGTCGTTGATCAGACCTGACTGCCATTCATAAACTCTCTCTCCTAAGTAATAAGTGTCATAGAATATCCTGGAGAAAAGCACAAGCCTATTTTCATAAACAACGACATTCTGAATAAAATCAGGGAAGTCGTCGGCGTTCCCTTAGGGATACGGGACAATCTGTAAAAAAAATGAATAAAAAAAGAAAGAGAGAAAAAAAAGAGGGAAAAATTATAAAAGAAAGAAAAGGAAAAGAAAAGAAAGGCAAAATAAAGTGATAAACAATGACACGCAGATGGAAAAGGTACCCGACTTCATTTAAGACTATTGAGCATCTGTCTGTATACTTTCACATCAGTAGAGGTATGGTGATATTTTTGATTGTACCGCCAAGCCCGCCCACGAGGAAGCACGCTCACATCCTGATCTTCGGGAAGACCTGACCGTACAGGCATGGAGAGGACCCCATGCTCGCAAGCCCATATCTGCAACATCAAAGTTTAAAAGTTAGTAAAGAGCAGGAAAGAAACTAAAAAGTCAACAGTGTCAGAAAATAAGATGGGTAAAACCTTGATAGCTCACCGTTATCCAATCTTCAGCTGAGCCCCTCGGACACATAGGTCCATGCCATAGTATAAGTAAGACAATGCAGAAAACCCCCAGTTATATTGCCAGGTATAATCCAAATCGTGGAGTGCTAGGAGCAGGGCCAGGTCGCCATCATTTCCAAAAGTACTGATTAAAGTGGTACAAAGGAGATACCACAAGAAAGCCCGGGCTATGAAGTCCACCTCCTTTGCCTCTACCTGCTCACGAGACATCTCACGATTTTGTGCATAGATGCTGTTGAGGAAAACGTGGCTTTTGTGCGCATCTCATGGTTTTATCGAGAATGTCTCAAGTAAACCCAATTAAATAGGCTTGGTTCAGTTTAATTTGGAAAAATTATTTCCTCCAATTCCATTTTAATCCTCAGAAAGGGTTTCCTTACTTTGGTAACGTTTTAAAAAATATTTGGAGTCACCACCTTATTTTACTAAATTAGGGGAAATTCTCAAATTAATTAATTTGTTAGAACTAATTAATCTGGTTTTAACCAGATTGAATCTGGGAGTTGGGTACACAAATGGGAAGGTGTTAGGCACCCATTCCACCCGGTATAAAACCAGCCTCCTAGTTGTCCGAATATTCATTATTTATTAATTGTGGTATTAATTTAATTTGCGGTGTAAAATCATTTTATGCAATTTTGAAAACAGCGACATTCAAACATATTATCATCATTCACAACATTCACCAAGCATTAAAATTAAACATCCACAAAGAAGGAGGGAGGAGAAAAGATTACAATCCTTCCTATTAAAATAAATTCTACCCATCAATTCCCATTACATATTTCCATTTCCCATTTAATAAATACAAATCAATAAAAAATAAAATTATTATAAACCATATGAATAAATTGCATTAAACTCAGAATATTACAACAAATAAATTCAATAATTATAACACATTCACACATTCAAACAATGTGATAAATGCAAGAATTAATCAAAAATCATCAAAATCAGAATATTACAACAAATAAATTCAATAACTATAACACATTCACACATTCAAACAATGTGATAAATGCAAGAATTAATCAAAAATCATCAAAAGACAAATGTTCATCCAAAAATAAAATAAATTAATCAAAATAAACATAAACAATAAAATGGCAGAATTGAAATCAATGTCAAAAATGTTAGTAGTGTTAGTATGTTAGTAGATTAGATGAATAAAATAAATATTGAAGAACAATAATTAAATATGCAAAAATAAACAATTGCAAAAATAAAAATATAACAATTTTAATATTATTTCAAGCTCATGATCACAATGTTCATCTTGTTAGATGAGCAAAATTCACAAATCCCAGCAAGAAACAAAACTAAAATCATTAATGTACTCATCCGGATCAAACGTGGATTTTCGACCCTTAGGCCTTAACCCACTTCAATCTCAGAATCTAGGCACGATTTGATGTTATTTAGTTATTTGGCTTCTGAGTTAATGTTCTCACACCACTGGAAGTAACTTTCATCCCATACCAAGGTAATCGGAGTCTAGAAACATCAAAAAACCTAAAAAAGTCAGAAAACCAGAAATCTGAAAATTTCTGGGCTGAAGCGGCGCAAGCCAGATGCAACGCACGCCACTTGCAATTGGCGCACGCCAGATGCAAGTGCCCTACGCCAGATGCAAGTGCCCTACGCCAGATGCATCCAGCTTGCGCCAGTTCACCCAGAAATCTGCAGATTTTTGCAGAAATGGGTTTTTGCAGGTTCCTCTCGCAATAACCCAATTTCTATATGTTTTTAGTTTCTAAATCCATGATTTCATACCACTAGAAGTGATTTTATCCCATTCCAAGGTAGAAAGAGTTTCAAAGATGTTAGAAGATCGAAAATAGGTGAAAAACTAAAATTTGGGGATTTTTGGGCGCAACTGATGAGAGCCAGTTGCAATTGGCGCGAGTCAATTGCATCTACCTTGCACCAGATGCAACTTCCTTGCGTCAGTTGCGACTTCCTTGCACCAGCTAGGCCTAGAAAGTTGCAAATTTAAGCAAAATTGAGTTTTTATGTGTTCCTCTCACAAATAACTCAATTTTTTGGTGATTTACTACTGAAATGAACTTAAAAAAAAAGAAGAGAAGGGTTTTATACTCTCAGTACCTTGTTTTGAAGGAGAACAACGAATTTGCTTGAAGTTGATGAAGAACACCACAAGAAAGCTTGATCTTTGTTGATGATCCGAGCCTGTGCTATTTGATTTGCTTCTGGAAGTGCTTCTAATCCCATAACACACTGAGTTCATGATGATCGTACTTCTAAACTCACAAACTAATGGAAATCCTAAGATTTTGTCAAGAAATTGAGATTAGATGGTGTTTTTGATTTGATTTTGATTTTGATTATGTTTGTGTTCTTAGTTTTCTCTCATTTTTGTTTTGTTCTAGCAACCAAAATGCCAACCCCCAAACCCTAGGATTAGAGTGATATTTATAGGCAAATGGTGAAAATGGCACTATTCACTGCCCATGTGGCATGTGGGTCCCACAAACCACTCGATTTTCAATTTTTCATGGAATCCTTTCAAATGGTACATGTATCGACATAAGTCATGAAAATTTATCCCGTGTGCACCCGAGACTCGTTTTCAGACCCTATTTCAACATGAACCCCGAAAACGTGAAAACAGTCCAATGGATTTGGTTTCTTAACCTAGGATTACTAGTTCAAGAACTGAGTCAATTAGACATTCCAAACTCGTTCTACCACGAGAAATGTCATCACCATTGATGGGCCCCACAAGTGGGCCCACTAGAGCCACTGTGGGCCCCACCAACAAATCGACTTGATTTTTATAAAATTGGTTTGGGTGATGCACATAGTGCCGTAGGACACCGAGGCGCATCTCGGGAGAACCCAAAATGTGCTTTTGGGTCCCATTTTGTAAAAAATGTGAAAAAGGTGCTAAGGGTCACACTTTCTAGACTTGGATCATTGCTTCAAGATCAAGTTCCTTGGATGCTTCATCCCATTCTTAGTAGTAAAGGCTATTATCATCGAGTCTATTTTTGGGGAAAAAAATTAAGCTTCTACAGTTTGTCCCCATTTTGATAATATTTTGCTTTTTAAGTAAGATTTTATCAAAATGTAAAGTAGACCCATAAGTGGTAAGATACTTACCTGGTTTGCATCCTATGGATGGCTTGATTTGAAATCGCCAACTTTGCTGGGGATTTGGAGTAGTTTCACTTTGGATGTTGACTTGATGTGCCACGACTGGACGGCTTTGAACTGTGCCGCTCCTCTTTGGAGGGTCGTCACTTTGGATGGTTTGAATGTTGTACACTTGAAACACAATACTAAGCCATTTGTGTTAGATGATGGTTTAAATAAAGTGTGGTGTACCAAATGGGAGTGTAAATTTTGGAATGCTCCCCATAGGGTGGTTGTCCTTTTTGGATGGTTCAATGCGCCAAACGGCAGCATAAAATTTCGAAGTGCTCCCTATAGGGAGGTTGTCCCTTTTGGATGGTGAGTTGTCCTTTTCAGATGGTGCCTCTTGTTCCTGGTCCTCGCTCGACTCTATTCTAATTTTTATCGCAAGCTTTGCCCCAGTTTACTCTTCAACTGTTGCTCATTTTGGAGCTTCCTCTGAATGACTTTTGGTTATGGGATTTGCCCCAGTTTATTTTTCCATCTTTTACTGTTATGGGCTTGCCCTAGTTTGCTTTGAATTGCCTTTTGTTGATGGGCTTTACCCTAGCTTATTCTTCAATTATTGCTCTAAATTGGAGCTTGCTTTGAATGGCTCTTCATCGTTGGCTTTGCCCCAGTTTATTTTTCATTTCTTGTTACCATGGGCTTTGATCTCGCTTTGTCCTTTGAGACTAATTGTAAAGTGACATAGGCTTGTTATCTTCTCTTTTATTCTTGTGAAGAAATTTGAGAGCTGAGCCATTCGCAAAAAGTAGCACAACTCCAACTGCGTGTGATGAGGCTCTCGGTCTAGCATGCAACTGTAAGTATAAAAATATGCATGTATGCATGAAATGCATTTATTTGTGCTTAGGCATGTGTGTAGAGAATTGGCGTGAAGCTTCCGTTAATCGTAATGCAAGAGCGTCATGAGGCAAGTCTATTTGTCAAGGCACCAAGCACTGACATTTGATGACTGAAGGAGCTGAAGAAACCAGTGGCAAGGAGTCAAGGGAGTCTAATGTCAGAAAGACATGGAACCCGATGTTCCTTGAGTTGATTATCACAGTCTTCCCTTTTGCTTTCATACTTTAAGCGAAGTTTATGGAATATCCTTGTAAAGCGATCATGATCTTTTCATGTCATGATTGAAATGATTGCATTAGCATCTTTACAACTATTTATTATCCCATTTGAAGAATATCAAAACTGAAGTGATAGCCAACCATCATGTTTTCTTCTCATTCTTGTGCTATAAAGACCCATGACATATTCATTGTGCTTAACAACCCTTCACTTTTTGTGGATTGATCCTTAGCTCCTACATTTGAGGCATTGTTTCAAAGTTTTAGCCGTGACAATTGGGAGCTGTTGTCCCCTTTTGAACTCAAGGGCCTAAGTTATTATCAAAACATTCGGATCCAACCCGAATTGATGCAATGGCTGATCAACCGTTTTGATCCTTCTGATAATCTATTTCATCATAATGAATTTGAGATCTGTCCTTTGTTCGAAGAATTCAGCATCATTTCGGGTAAACGGCCAGAAATTGGAGAGGTCCTGGCTTTGCCCTAGTTGAATATAGACCCTACGATGCAGTCCCCACTATTCTCAGCCTCTCGGCTTATGAACTTCCTGCATATGAACTTGGGGTCGATGTTGTGCCCTTGCAACCCCTTATTGACTGTGTGATGACCATGGATCGTGCTAGCCCATTCTAGCCTTCACTTGTCTATTTTTGCATTCTCAGTCAATGCTTGTTACTCAGTGGTGTTGATGGATATGGCAACCTTAGGTTGATGCCTATAGTTGAACAGATGGGTAGGCATTATATGCTGTTTCCTCTTATCCTTGTTGAAACACTCACTTGGCTAGGGGAACGAGTCCGAGATCCCACTTCGGTGATTGGTCCGATGGGAAGTTCGCTTCTACTACAGGTAGATGCATTTTTCTTTTATTATTTTTTGTTTTGCATGCTCTAACTTTTGCTTAAGCCGCCCTTGCGGGTTTTTGACTTAACGAGCTTCTTCTTTTGATGATCTAATTTTTGCATAAGCCGCCCTTATAGGTTTTCAACTTAACGAGCCTTTTCCTTTTATTTTTTTTGTGCATCTGCAGTTGTGGGCTTTTGAGAAGTTATAGGTGATGACTCCACCACGAGACCATTTAATACCCAGTTACAGACCGCGAGTTCATGTCCGTCATCAATGCCACTTGGCTGGAGCAACCTTAGAAGATTGGACTATCATACTCCAAGACCTCACTACTGAAGGAATTAGATGGACCTGTCCATGGTGGCATCTAGAACATGTCACTTTCTACTCTTACATGCCTTGTTTGCCCCTGTGTAGCTTGACCATGGCCGTGGCCTGCTATCCAGTTGAGTAGCACGATAGTATGGTCATCGCCAAACTGTCCCTAATTATTGGCGGTTCGAAGGCGGCCTTATCACGTGAAGATTTCTGTCTCATTTCATCTCCACCTAGCCCAATCGAACGACTGTACATATCTCTGAAGTGCCTGATACCACTTCCTCTAACTTGTACCGTTCTTGGCTATAGGCTTATTCTGGAGTAGGTGCAAACTCAGAGTTGGCTAATTTGCTGACAATTGGGTTTCTGCTATAATTTGGCATGTAGATGTCCCTGTTATGTTTTGTGATGAAATGTGCTAGAAAAGAGCAGTCATATGAATGTATGCACTTATGAATGAATCATTTTATTGCTTGAGATGTTTGATATATTTCCTAATATTTCATTTCATCAAAGTAAATTCACTACATTTGCATATTAACATGAACTCAGTATGACACACTTCCAAGTTAATAAGAACACAAAAGGTGAATTTATTAATGGGCTTGGCCATGACATTTCAAGTTACACACAGAATTTCTTTAGCCTACCCATGATGATCGACTTGGTGAACTCATCACCTTTCATGTCTGATTACTTCACTTTGCCTCTAGAAAACATCTTCTTGATCAAAAATGGGTCTTCCCAATCTGGGGTTTGAACTTCTCCCTTGAATTGCGAGTGTTCAGCCTCATTTGTTGCAGAATCAAATCTCTTATTTTCAGCAGCTTAATTCTAACTCTCTTATTGAAGTATCCGGCATTCTCCCTCTTATAAAGTCGGTCCATGAATCAAGAATTAAGTCTTCACCATTTAGGAACACTTGCTAGCTTTCTTAAAAATGCTTCTTCTGCCCATCGACGTTTTGACATTTCAGAATTCATCACAATGCGCCAAGATTGGACTTCTATTTTAATTGGTGTAGCAAAGGTATCGGTAAGTAGGCAATTGCTTCGTTCACAGATTTGGTTGTGTTATAATACCTCGTGTAGCAGTTTAACAACTTAAACAAAAGGATTCTCGGCAACTTTCATTAGAATCTTTTCTTTCTTTTATTTTTTTTCTTTTCTTCTTTTTTTTCCTTTTTTTTTCTTTTCCTTGCTTTTTTTTATTTCTTTTTTATTTTTTCTTCCTCATTTTCTTTCTTTTTTCTTTCCCTTTTTTTCTTTCGTTCAAATTTCTTTTGCTACCTCATTTTCTTGTAGATGACTCGATGCCAATTAATGGTGTTGAATTCCATGTTTCACTTACAGCATTTAACCTTCTAATTGAGGATGAACTATGTTATTTTTCGCCACTCGACGAGGGATCTTAAACCTGCAAAGGGAACTCAGTCGCCTACTTGGCAATGCAGAATAACCCGTTGTCACCATTTTTTCATGGGAGAAAAATAATATCTCTTTAATAACAGTCGAAAGAATCCTGACGTAGAATTTTCTTTCCTCGAGCGAATACTTCAAGCCTCTATACAGATCAATTCCAAATTATTTTCAGCTTCCTTCACCAATACACCTCTCGCCAAAACATCACTTGACATTCTCTTGTACAACTTCCTGTACAAGATTTAGGAACTGAAACGTCATGCGTTGTAAGGCTCGTTTGCCATCTCTAGTAGCTGATTCAGGATGTATTAGTTTGGTCATTCACCACTGGATATTAAAGAACTGCAACTGATCATTTGCCATTGATTCTTTGTTTGGAGTTTCGTAATCTGCACACATATCTGCCCTGCCCATTTTTCTTGGTGACTCAAAATGAAGTTAGGTAGTTGATCGGAATAAAGAATAGCTTTCTAAAATCCAACGGCAATCTGTTCGCCACTTCCTCTAGCATATTTCATTCTCAATCCTTTTCTGTCACATTGGCTTACCCCAATATACCAAGGCATTGCACGTCTAGCTACGGACCTGTCTGTCTCTAGCATAACTCCATGCAGAAGCTTTTACTTTGTCTATGAGTAGACTTTGAAATTCCATGCTTAACTCTAGCGCTAGGCTGGGCTCAATTAACAAATTCTAAGGATTTCTTTTGTGTTTATATTAAAATCAAGCATGCATGATGAATTAATGTCAAATATGCACATGTTTTTATCTACTTGATGAATGCATATATCAAGAGAAACATTAAACAAGCAAGCACAATCAAAATTCATTACATTGTACAATGTTTAACAGTTCATCACAAACAAATTCAATAACAGAAACACATGTCGGCGGGGTCTTCTTCCTCAGAGCTTTCTTCAACATATGCCCTTATTGCTCAGTAGGGTCATCTTCTCCTTTGTTGCATCTGTTTTCTTTTTAGTGCTCTCCTCCCTTTAGATTTGAGTAGCATATCCCTCCTCTTGTTTCTCTTCTGTTCCCTTTTTTCCACCTCGAATTCAAGTAGCACCTCCTTGGGAATCTTTCCATCCTCGACCGTGTATAAATTCTTAAAGGGTGGCCAGTCTTGGAAACTAGGAGGTGCATTGGTCCCCCCATCAGTCTTCAATAATTCAGGATCAGCCACCTTACCCTCATCTATTAGATTTTGTATCTCATGCCTTAAGCAAGAAGAAATTATCCGTAGCGTGGCCTTTGCACTGATGGAAATGACAATAGGCATTCTGAGTAAAGTTTCTGGGTAGAATTTTTGGAGGGGATCTTGGTGCAAGGGGATGCAACAAACCTTCTGATTTAAATTTCTCAAAGACTGTAGAGAGAGGAATACCGAAGTTAGAGAATCTCCTCGGGGATTTGGAAAACCTCGGACAAAGGGTGACACTTGCAATATTATTATTATTGCCTGGAGCTTTGGTTGAATAGCTAGGCACTTGGAATCTGAACCTGTTGGAACTTTCAACATGGTCCCTATGCTTCCTTGTCTCATGTTCTCCTGAAAACTCAAATGCCGACATACCATGCATTCTTTCGAGTCTTATTGGGATGACTGACTCAAGTTCCATCTTCTCAGCATATGTCTCCTGGTATTTCATATCTTGCCAGCTATTTTCAACATATTTTTCTTTTCTAAGCTCATCTCTAGCCTCTGTGCCCTCTTCTGTTACTTCTTTATCCTTTCCCTTATCAGCTTTTATGAATTTTTCAATACTAGCGGCCACCATCTTTTCAACCATTTTCTCCAATTCGGCCATGGGGATACTGGGTTTAGCCATCTTTGACCAGAAGTAGAGTTTAGAACTGACAAATCTTTGGCCCAAGCGATGGTGGTCTGACCTTAACCAGCTACTTGACCTTAACTGGCTGTCTACCTTTGGTGCTTTCTCTCTCTCTTTTTTTTTTAGGTGCTATCACGATTGCATAAAATGGAGGTTAGTCATATGACATGATGCATGTATGTATGTATGCATGCATGTTTATGCAATGACACACGAAAAAATGATCACACAACACAATATCATGAAATTGGACTAATGTTGTATTCTACCATGATTCGATTGGGATTATACAAAATATAGAATGGAGAATGATTTTTGAGAACCTACATGAATCAAAATGGACTTTTATCTTATGGCCAAATATTTAGAATGTCCCTTATTTCTGTGTTCAAATAGTACTTTTCATTTGAACAGTTCCTCTTTTTTTTTTTTTGGACATTGAAAATATTTGGCTTAAAATACATGTCCTCATGTATTGGTCAAAATGTTAACTTTTGAAAATACACCTAATATTACTATTCATACCCCGGGATTTTTTGAGATTTCTGGGAAAAATTTTTTACCTAATGTACAAAATTTCATATATTGCTCGAAAATATGTTTTATTACACTAGGCAAATTTTGATGCTACTGGGGTTCCTATACTTTTTTTTTTGTTTTACAAATCCAACCCATTTATAATCAAGGGTCTTCATATGTTGACTCTCGAATCTTGTTTTGTTTTGATTCAAGTATTTCTCTCCAATCTTTTTCTCTACCATACTTTGAATAATGGAACCGAGGCACAACAAAATACCCCTATATGGTTGTAAGAAAACAAGTTAAATGATGTATGAATGCAACACAACACAAACATAGCAAGTATATATAAACAAAGGGGACAGGAGTAAGGAAATGCTTGACCTCCACCCTTATAGCTCCCACACATGATTCATGGTTCGGTCTTAACTATTCCTAGGACATATCAAGGTTGGATCCATAAACCAACATGGGGTTTTGAATCTGACGTCACTTTCATTTATTGATGATGCAGCAAATAAATATTTATTAAGGTATTCCTAAAGGAAATTACTACATTCAACTACATGGGCTCTGGCCGGCTCATAAGTCTTGGGTTCCATAAGCGAGAATTGGTTATTTCCTCCGATTTACTTTGGGTCTAAGTAAAAGGTGATAACGGATTACACCAATTCTTTTGATGTACTAAATGGTACTTGACTTATGGGTGGTGTATATTAGTGGCGGATCTTAACAGTCGAGTAGAGTGAAGAGACCACATCCCCCAATATCACCAAAGGGTGTCGGGTAGAATGGGGATTGAGAAGAGAATAAATGCATGGATGAAATTTATAATTGCATAAAATTTAAACACAATTTAAATTAATAGCACAATTAATAAACATGAATATTTGGACAACTGTTGGAGTTAACTCTCTAAATATCCCTAGTGGAGTCACCAGCCTGAGGATGATGTGGCTTTCGCGCGCGTCTCAAGGTTTTCTCGAGATTGTCTCAAGTAAACCGAATTAAACGGGCTTGGTTCGTTTTAATTTTGAAAAATATTTAGAGTCGCCACCCTATTTTACTAAATTAGGAAAAATTCTCGGATTAATTAATTCATTAGAACTAATTACTCCGGTTTTAACTAGAGTGATTTTGGGAGTTGGGTACGGAAATGGGAAGGTGTTAGGCACCCATTCCACCCAGTATAAAACCAACCTCCTATTTGTTCGAATATTCATTATTTATTAATTGTGGTACTAATTTAATTTGTGGTGTAAAATCATTTTATGCAATTTTGAAAACAATGACATTCAAACATATTATCATCATTCACAACATTCACCAAGCATTAAAATTAAACATCCACAAAGAAGGAGGGAGGAGTGTAGATGCTTAATTTTTGCCCAAAAATAGACTCGATGATGATAGCCTTTCTTGCTAAGAAGAGGTGGAAGCATCCAAGGAACTTGATCTCGAAGTAATGATTCGAGTCTAAAAAGCGTAGCCCTTAGCACCTTTTTCACATTTCTAGTAAAACAGGACCCAAAAGCATATCTCGGGGTCACTCGGGATGTGCCTCGGTGTCCTATGGCACTCTATGCATCGCCCAGACCAATTTCATGAAAATCAGGTCGGTTTGCTGGTGGGGCCCAAAGTGGCCATAGTGGGGCCCATTAGTGGTGAATGCATTTCTCATGGTAGAACGAGTTCAGAACGTCCGATTGATTCGATTCTTGAACTAATCATCCTAAGTTAAGAAACTGAATCTATTGGATCGCTTTCATGTTTTCGGGGTTCGCGTCGAAATAGGGTCCGAAACGAGTCCCGGGTGCACATGGGATAAATTTTCATGACTTATATCAATACACATACCATTTGAAACGATTTCGTGAAAAATCAAAAATTGAGTCGTTTGTGGGGTCCACTAGTGGGCCCACATGCCACATAAGCAGTGAATAGTGCCATTTTCACCATTTGCCTATAAATATCACTCTAATCCTAGGGTTAAGGGGTTGGCCATTTTGGGGGAGGAGCAAAAACTAGTTTTGAGGGAAAACTAAGATCAAAACACCAAAAACACAATCAAAAATCAAAAACAAGATCAAAACACAATCTAATCTCAATTTCTTCACAAAATCTTCGGTTTTTCTGAGTTTGTGAGGTGGGAGAGTTTTGATTATAGACAGTAGGTTCTGGGGTGAGGAACACTTCCAGAAACATAAAATCAACAACTCAGGCTCGGATCATCAACAAAGATCAAGGGTTCTTGAGGTGTTCTTCATCAAACTTCAAGCAAGTCCATAGATTCTCCTTCAAAACAAAGGTACTGAGAGTCTAAAACCCATCTACTCTGTGCTTTTAGTTCATTTCAGTTCATTTTCCCTTTAGGTATCTTAAAAACTAAGCTATTTGTGAGAGAAACACACAAAAGCTCTAGTTTGCTGCAATCTGCAGCTTTTTGGGTTTAATCAAAGTAGGGACCTCGTACCGACGCAGGGCAACGCGCCAGTTGTGATGGCCTCGCGCCAGTTGTGATGGCCTCGCGCCCGTTGTGCCCAGAAAGCCCCAGATTTCAATTTCTAGCTCATTTTCAACCTTTTGACCCTATGAAAACTCGTGTTACCTTGGAATGGGATGAAAATCACTTCCAGTGATGAGAAATCATGGGTTCAGAAGCTAAAAATTGATTAAAATTTGGTTATTTACGAGAGGAACCCGTAAACCCATTTCTGTAGATTTCTAGGATGAACTGGCGTAAGGTAGATGCATTGGCATAGGGCACTTGCATCTAGCGTGCGCCAGTTGCAAGTGGCTCACACTACTTGAGCCCAAAAATCCACAAATTTCTGGTTTTCTGACTTTTTAAGGTTTTCTGGTGTTTTTGAGCTCCAATTACCTTGGTATGAGCTGAAAGTCACTTCCAGTGGTGTGAGAACATTAACTCAGAAGCCAAATAACATAAAAGACTTCAAATCGTGCCTAGATTCTGAGATCAAAATGGGTTAAGACCTAAGGGTTGAAAACCCACATTTGATTCGGATGAGTACGTCCTAACATTCTAACGTTCACTGACATTCACTAACATTTTGACCTTGTTTTATTTTGATGTTTATTGTTTAGTTTATGTTTATTTATCAACTAATGGACTAACATTTGTGTTTTGTTGGTGTTTCTTATTAGCATATGCATAAATCATGTTGCATGAAGTGTTTGTTAGTGATTTTTGTTTCAATTGTGTTTAATTATTATTCTGAGTTAGCTTAGTTTGTTTAATTATGGTTTGTAATTTATTTTTCCATGGGTTTGTAATAATATTGATGTAATTTGGTTGAGAATTCAAGCGAATTCTGATTTTAATTAGTTTGTAATAGGTTAGATATAATTTCATTTGATTCGATTTGATTTTCTTTGGTTGTGATTTGTATTGATTGAGTAGAAACTGGGAATATGTAAGGGGTTTCGGGTAGAATGTATATTTAATAGGAGATGGCTTGTAATATTCTTCCCCTCCCCTTCTTTTGATTGTCTTTTATTTTATGTTTGATGCTTGATTGATGAATGTTTAGTTGTATGTTTGACATATTTTCCAAAAATTGCATTAAAATGATTTTTCATCTCAATTTAAATTAATTTTGCAATTAATAAATAATAATATTCGGACAACTAGGAGGCCGATTTTATACTGGGCGAAGTGGGTGCCTAACACCTTCCCACTTCCGTACCCCACTCCCGAACCCGATCTGGTTAAAACCGGATTAATTAATTCTAATGAATTAGTTAATTCGAGAATTTTTCCCTAATTTAGAAAAATAGGGTGGTGACTCCAAATGTTTTTCAAAACCTTACCAATGTAAGGAAACATTTTTCTGAGGATAAAAATGGGATGGGATAAAATAATTTTTCAAAATTAAAATGAACCAAGCCCGTTTAATTCGGTTTACTTGAGACCCTCTCCAGAAAACCATGAGACACGCGTGAAAGCCACGTCGTCTACAGCCTGGCAACTCCGCTGGGGATTAATAGAGAGTTAACTCCCATAGTTGTCCAAGTATTCATGTTTATTAATTGTGTTATTAATTTAAATTGCTTTTAAATTTATGCAATTATAAATTGTCATTCATGCATTTATTCTCTTCTCAATCCCTATTCTACCCAACACCCTTTGGTGATATTGGGGGATGTGATCTCCTCACTCTATTCGACTGTTGAGATCCGCCACTAATATACAACACCCATAAGTCAAGTACCTTTCGATATATCAAAAGAATTGGTGCAATCCGTTATCACCTTTTACTTAGACCCAATGTAAATGGGAGGAAGCAACCAATTCTCACTTATAGAACCAAGACTTATGAGTCGGCCAAAGCCCATGTAGTTGAACGTAGTAATTCCCCTTAGGAATACCGTAATAAATATTTGTTTGCTGCATCATAAATAAATGCAAGTGACGTCGGATTCAAAAGCCCATGTTGGTTTATGGATCCAACCTTGTTATGTCTTAGGAACAGTTAAAGACCGAACCATGAATCGTGAATGGGAGCTATAAGGGTGGAGGTCATGCATTTCCTTACTCCCTTCCCCTTTGTTTGTATATACTTGCTATGTTTGTGTTGTGTTGCATTCATACATCACTTAACTTGTTTTCTTGCAGCCATATAGGTGTATTCTATTATGCCTCGGTTCTAGTATTCAAAATATGGAAGAGAAAAAGATTGGAGAGCAATACATGAATCAAAACGAAATAAGATTCGGGAGTCGACATATGAAGACCTTCGATTATAGATGGGTTGGGTTTGTAAAAAACGAGTATAAAAACTCCGGTAGCACCAAATTTTGCCCAATGTAATAAAATGCATTTTCGAGCAATATATCAAATTTTGTACATTGGGTCAAAAATTTTTCCCGCAAAATTCTGGGGTATGAATAGTAATATTGGGTGTATTGTCAAAAGTCAACATTTTGACCAATACATGAGGACATGTATTTTAAGCCAAATATTTTCAATGTCCAAAAAAAAAAAAACAAAAAAGAACTGTTCAAATATCGACATTATTCAAATATCAACACTATTTCGAAGGAGCCTTCTAAATATTTGGCCATAGGATAAAAGTCCATTTTGATTCATGTAGGTTCTCGAAAATATTTCTCCAATCTATATTTTGAATAATCTCAATCGAATCGTGGCAGAATACAGCATTAGTCGCGTTTCATGATGTTCTGCTGTGTGATCATTTTTTCATGTGTCATTCCATAAACATGCATACATGCATACATGCATCACATTATGTGCCTAATATACATTTTATGTAGATAAAATAACACCTCACAAAAGGGGGGCACCGAAGGTAGGCAGTTGGTTGAGGTCGAGACACCGTTGCAAGCAGTCATTTGAGGTCAGAAAATCACTCAGTCAGAATCAAAGAACTTTCTACTCCCTCTGATCCGCCTGGTGCATCGAGCTACTGCTTTGAGATTGGGTGTGCTCCTAGTCAAATAGATTTGTCAATTCCAGACTCTATTCCCACTGATAAGATGGTTGAATCTACTGTTCCCATTACTGAATTAGAGAAAATAATTGAAAAAATGGTGGCCACTAACATTGAGAAATTCATGAAAGCTAGTAAAGGAAAGGATAAAGAAGTAACAGAAGAGGACACAAAGACCAGAGATGAGCTTGGAAAAGGAAAACATGTTCATAACAGCTCGCAAGATATGGAATATCCTGAAAATTATGCCAAGAAGGACGGACCCGAGTCGATCGTCCCAACCAAACTAAAATGCATTGACTTTTCCCAAGAATGAGGCGGGAGCTACTAATGAAGACAAGTTCAAAGGAAACAAGATCAAGGGAGACATGAAGTATGGGAACCGTGCTGAAAGCTTTAACAAGCCTAGATTCCAAGTGCCTAACCGATCAACAAAAGCTCCAAGTGCCACTCTAGGTCCGAGGTCTACTAAACCCTCAAGGAGATTCTCCAACTTTAGTATTCCCCTTTCTAAAGTATTTGAGAGAGTTAAATCAGTAAGCTTGTTACACCTGCTTGCACCAAAGCCTCTTCCTAATCCTTTACCGAAAAGCTTCGACCATAATGCCTTTTGTCATTTTCACCAAAACAAGGGGCATAATACTGATGATTGCTATCGGTTGAGACATGAGATCCAAGACCTCATTGATAGTGGAAGGATCACTGACCCAAAAAATACAAGGCTTAATAGGAGGACTAACATAGTCCTTGAGTTTCAAAGCATGCCATCTCTTAAGAACCCATGTTTAGTCCAGCCTATGAAGACTCGTGAGGGGTTGCTATCTGAATTTAAGCAAAAAAAGGAATGAGAAGGGCGGCAGGTCATCAGATCAGAGAAGAAGAGGGCGTATGTTGAAGAAAGCTCTAAGGAAGAAGTCCCTACTAATGTGTGTTTTTGTTATTTGTGTGTAATGAACTGTTAAACATTATGCAATGTAGTGAATTTTGATTGTGCTTCTTGTTTGATACTTCTCTTTATATTTGCATTCATCAAGTGCATGAACACATGCATACTTGGCATTAATTCATCATACATGCTTAATTTTAATATTAACACAAAAGAAATCCTTGGAAGTTGTTAATTGGGCCTAGCCTAACGCCAGAGTTAAGCATGAAATTTCGGAGTCTACTCATAGACAGTAAAAGCTTTTGCATGGAGTTATGTCAAGAACAGATAGGTCCACAGCTCAAGGTGCAATGTCTTCGTATACCTGGGGTAAGCCAATCTAATAGAAAATGATTGAGAACGAAACATGCTAGGGGAGCAGCAAATAGATTTTCGCTGATTTTCAAAATGTGGTTCTTCATTTCTATCAGTTAGCTAATTTCATTGCAAGTCCTCAACAAAATTGGACAGGGCAGATATGTGTGCAGACTATAGATGGTCAACTGGGTTTGTTAACATTCAGCAATAAATGACCGAAATAATGCATCTTGAATCAGCTACTAGAGATGGAAAACGAGCCTTACAACACTTGACATTACAGCTCATAAATTCTACACAGGCAAATGTATAAGAGAATGTCAAACAATGTTTTGGTGAGAGGTGTATCGATGAAGGAAGCTGAGAATATTTCGGAATTGATCTGCACGAAGGTTTGAAGTATCCACACGAGAAAAGAAAATTCTACGTCAAGATTCTTTTGGCTGTTGATAAAGAGAGATCATTTTTCTCCTACAGAAAAATGGTGACGACAGATTGTTTTCCAGAGGTAGGATCGGGGCAAAATCCTTCAAAGAGTGTCAACACCAAGTAGGCGACTGAGTCTCCTTTGCAGGTTTGAGATTCTCCATCGTGTGGTAGCGAATAACACAGTTCAACTTCAATCAGAAGATAGAATGCCATTAGTTGACATTGAATCATCTACAAGAGAATGAGGTGGCAAAAAGAAATGTTAGCAAAAACAAAAAGAAAAGGAAAAGAAAAGAAGAAAAAGAAAAAGAAAAAAAGAAAAGAAAAAATAAAAGGAAAAAAAGCAAAGAAGAAAAAAGAAAAAACAGAGAAGAAAAAATGGAAAAGAAGAAGAAATAAAAGAAAGAAAAGATTTTGACAAAAGCCGCCGAAAATCCTTCTATTAGAGCTACTAAGCTGCTACACGAGGTATCAAACCACAACCAAATTTGTGGGGGGAGCAACCCCTTACTTTCTGATACATGGGTTAAATAAAATGGAAATGCAATACTTGTGCATAATGATGGAATCTAGAATTCTAGAACGCCAATGAGCAGAGAAAGATTTAATTCCTTGTTCATATATCACTTTCATAAGAGGGAGAATGTCAAACACTTCAACAAGAGAATCCAAATGAAGCTACTGAAGTTAGGAAATCTATTTCTACAACAGATGGGGTTAGACGCTCGCAATCCAAGGGAAGAGTCTGAGCCCAAATTGGGAGTCCCATTCTTGATTATCAACATGTTTTCAAGAGGCACAATGAAGCTATCAGACATGGAAGGCGATGAGTTCAGCAAATCGATCAGTGCGGATAGGCTGAAGAAATTCTGTGTGTAACTCAAAACGTTGTGGCTAAGCTTATTAATAAATTCACCTTTTGTGTTCTTATTAACTTTAAAGCATGTCATGCTGAGTTCATGTCAATATGTAAATGTTGTGAATTTACTTTGGTGAAATGAAATAGTAGGAATACATCAAGCATTGCAAGTAATAGGATGATTCATTCATAGGTCCATACATTCAAATAGTTGCACTTGCCTAGTACATTACATAAAAAATAGAACAGGCGCATTCAAATGCCAAATTCTAGTACAAATCTAGCTATTAGCAAATCAGCCAACTCTGAGTTCGTGTAGACTCCAGAATAAGCCTGTAGCCAAGAACGGTACAAGTCAGAAGAAGTTGTATCAGTCACATCAGGGATGGACAGGGCGTACGATTGGGCCAAGTGGAAATGAAGTGAGATAAAAATCTTCGGGTGATAAGGCCACCTTTGAACCGCCTATAATTGGGGACAGTTTGGTGATGACCATACTGTCGTGCAACTCGACTAGGATAGCAGGCTATAGCCATACTGTCATGCAACTCGACTAGGATAGCAGGCTATAGCCATTCTCAAGCCACACAGGGGCAAGCAAGGGATATAAGAGGAGATGGTGACGCGTCCCAGATGCCACTATGGACAGGCCCACCTAATTCCTTCAATAGTAAGGTTCAAAAGAAAAAGCTCGTTATGTGACATCCTGACCCGGCAAAGTGATCCTATGAGGGCGGGTAGAGCAGGGCTCCTAGCAAGCTTCTAGGATGGCAGGCTAGCTAGGGTTTTAACGCCCTGACTCCAACCACCAGAAGAATTGTACGCTTTGGATCAAGCCGGCTCTATCCCATACTAAATCGGCAAGACTCGCATGACTTTGTCCCATAGGTGAAATGGGAAACTTCCCAGGAGGTCACCCATCCTAAGATTTCTGTCGAGCGGGGCACGCTTAACACTGGAGTTCTTCTAACTCTCCAGCCATTCCACCAAAAGGCACCTCTGATGATTAGTTACCCCATTTTCGATATATGATCCAATTCATTCCTGTGTCTCGCATTCCACTACCCTTGTAACACCCGCCGCCCAATCTCAGAGAACCAGACGATGGATGCCACATTCGATGCTGGAGCACCGACCTATGTCATTTACTAACTCTAAATCACATATTAGAAGTGGTTAGATTTTCATAAGGAGACAAGTAATTTAAAATTTAAAAATAATATTTAAGGAAATTCCTACGAAAATTTCATAAGAGTTTCCCCTAAAAATCAACTTGCCACACAAAGAAAACATACACACTTCCAATATAACTTCTCCAAACCCCAAAACTCCAATTCAACTCAAATCATTAGCAAGCACTTCTAAATATTCGTCCATTACATTTAGATACCATCATCAATATTATAAACCCATTCATTTCAGGAGTACTTATTGATATTCATATA
Source organism: Jatropha multifida (assembly GCA_948099535.1). Lineage (NCBI taxonomy): Eukaryota > Viridiplantae > Streptophyta > Magnoliopsida > Malpighiales > Euphorbiaceae > Jatropha > Jatropha multifida. Next base: position 1,367 of record CANUEX010033523.1, on the reverse strand, counting down.
CCAAAATATAATAAAAAGTCATTACTTAATTAATCACAACTCTTAATAAATAATAAACTTAATATATACAACCTTCACCATTTACAATATTTATATACATGCCAAAATCACCATACAAGAAATATCCTACCCAAAATGGTATATCTACTCTAGTGCTCTCTTCTGGTCTTGAATAGCATCCTCCGCTACCAACCCACACATGATAAAAATCAATGCGCTGAATGGAAGACTCAGTGGTGCTAAATAATCAACAATTTAAGATAACAAGCATAGCCAAATAGCAAGTCTCGAAAATGCTTTAAAATACTCAAAATATATAAATTAAATACCGAAATCACATTAATTAAATTTGAACACTTTGAAAACCATAAAAAAAAGATTATAAATACACATGAGTCCTCATTCTTTATTGTAAAATAAAATTCCATTCTTAGTTAAGGCTCGTACTAAAACAGAATGAATGTAAGCAGATTTGATCATGGCCTGTGAAAGCGCCACTCCCATCACATAATCGTGGCCTGTGGAAGCGCCACCCCCATCTCATAATAAGCGCGTCCGCTTATTCAAAAGGACTGATAACCCTAGCATATGATCATAGCTCCACATATCAAACGGGCTGATAACCCAAGCATGCTCACTTATTGAAATACATCTCATCATACCACATGTCAATCATGTATAGTAGAGCCTAAAATAAATGCATTCTCCCACATTTGTCTTATTTCTCATTCACCATTCCTTATTCAAAAATATTCTATAATCAACACTTATTATTTTCCAAAATTCTTTTACTCACAACTTGTAAATTTATCAAATTTACTTATGTTCCCATTCCAAAATCACATTTCCACAACACTCTTTATTCATAAATTCAAAACACTAAAATTTAACACTTAAAGAAAACAAAAGTATGCCTTACCCGCCATAGGAGTTTCAGCCTCTTAATGGAAACAAAGGAGGAAAGGCTTCCTCCATCAAAAACCATAATTAGTAACTTAAAATTATTTCTTAAAACCATTAAATTCATTACTTTAGACACTTAACCATAAAACCTATTTTACAAGTTCAAAACCTTCTTTAAGTCTTGAAAAATACTTACACATTGAAATTCAAATTAAAGCTTTAAACCATCACCAAATTACTTATTAATAAACTCATTTAAATTAAAATCAAGCTTGAAAATCAAGAAAACACAATGGCCCTTAACCTTACTAAGGTTCGGCCTCTCTTCCAAATCAATGAGGAAATGACTTCTTTCCAAATTAATTTCATAAATCATAAGGAAACACATCTCAAAGCACATTCAAGTTCAAATTTAACATAAAAATCAAAGGACACCAAGTGTCCTTCACCATGAGTGGTTTGGC